>JAVXUP010001281.1:0-252876 GCA_033070095.1 Escallonia herrerae
ATTGTTCTTGGTGTACTAGTAAATTTTTGTATTGACAGGAAAAGAAAATTTTCCCACTCTTGTTCTAGTTGTGTAAGCTGTGGAAGTGCATGTATGCTTGTGTGTACAAAGTTGGGGAAAGGTTTTTTGCTTGGAGAGCTCCCTTACATGATCTGGTAATGGCTGCAGAATTCGCGCCTGAATCACGTGCGATGGCGAAGTTTGTTACCATGGGATTACATAATGTTTTGGAGACTATTTAGGCACAGCATTAAGGTGCAATTTGCTGTTTACTGGTGCATCAATGGCATGCTTAGAACTGACTATGGTCATGTATTGATGTCCTAGGTGCCTAGCAATCACCTTATGCTTTATTGCGTGGTTGCCCAAGAGCTGTGGTCTTACTTTCTCTTTTTTGTGGTGTCTTGGATAATTGTCATGTTCTTATTTTTTCTACATAATTTATTGTTTTAGTGTATTATTATTTATTTATTTTTATTTATTTTAATATTGCGCCTCGCTTCGAAAAGGCGTGCGCCTGCGCCTAGGCTCCAGGGACCTTTTGCGCCTTAGGTGCACCTGCGCCTTTAACAACACTGGTTCTACCTCATTATGGGGTTGTTTAATTAATTATTATGCAACGAGTACGATTTTCCACTATGTATCATTAGGATGCACAGATGGTACTGTGAAAGGGAATGCAAGCGATGTATAGCCAGGTATCGGAAAGATCAAGTTGGTAATCATGATCAACTTGTTACTTTTATTGCTTCTTACTGCTGAAATACAGAATGCCATCGCATATTAAGTCATCTGCTTTGGGGATAGGCAAGATAACTGAGAATGATGTTAGTTTTTGCTTATGTCCTTTTTAAGCCTGAAAAGCTTATATTTACAATTCGTACTGCATCAGTAGTATGGATACTGATCTCGGCGAATCGTCCCATCTAGCTTAATTGCTTGTAGAGGAATCTGGATAAATTGGCATTAGTGGGCACAACTTGTTAACTTACTGGTAGACATTGTTAAATTGACAAAAACAGGGACACACGGAGACGTTCATGGCTCACCAGGTGCGCTGGATTCATGTGTCATCCACGATCTGACAGTCTTTTTTCATATGGGAAAGGGTTTTCTTTGCAATGATGCTTCCATGTATCTTGACGAAGTTGCGCATTACCGTACTTGGTGAATCTCTTGCTATGCACTGCAAAGTGTGATGAAATGATGGGGAGGTGATCTCGTGTACATGGTTGATAATAGAGTGGTGGTGTAGGGTCTTGGAGTAACATTCAATGTCGACCTAAGCAGGATCATTGGGAAGGAGGTATTAGATGTTGAGAGAAGCAAGTTTTCTCGTAGTCTCTGGATGTTCCCGCCAATTTTCCTTTTTTGTGTTATATTCTGTCTGTCAATAATAATTGCTTTCCATTTTTATCATGCTGGGCAATTGCTACACTTGTTACCATAAATTCGCTTGTCAATGTAAAGCAATTGCAAGCTTCGGGAGAAGAACATAATATGGGGGCTGGGGGCTCAACTTTTGAAAGCTAAATAGGTTGCTCAATGTAGGGGCCTTGGCATCATTGTTAGTCTAAGGAGGAGTAGATGTATGAGCTTCTTTACCTGGCCAGCTGCTCCATTCTTTTGGCATCCTGTTCCATAGAGGAATTAACAGGCCACTTCTACACTCCAGCAGGAGATGAACTGGTCTTTTGCATTCGGCAGTATCAGGAAGCACACTTCCATCTTTAAGCTCCGAAGACTTGGACATAGCCACCATCGCCTATTGCTTATGGTTATACAAGCAAGCCTGCTCAGCCAAGATATTGAGAAACTAATCGTTGGTCACGCTCTTATGTGCATGAACTTACTTAGAGAACCTATGAAAGCTGGACTTTGTGCCTTCACAGGGGTTTACCGGACACCATCCGAGGCGGAAAATGGTATTTTCTTATTCAGATTGTTGCTTTCTATTTTGAGCTTCGAAGCCTGTTTTCAGCTTTGTTTTTGTGACATCAAGAATAATTACCCTCACCTAAAGCAAGTTGTACGAGCTTCATCCCTTCATTGTAAATTTACCTATTAGAATATGTTGCGAGAAACCCAAGAAACAGAACAAAGATAAATAGAAAATTCTTTCATCACTGGACACAGATGAAGGAAAAGTTACGGTGAAAGCAAGTGAAGCCGGAGGTAACGCCCAATTCCATATTAGTAAACAGAAACCTTGCAACAAGAATAGAAAGAGACAAGTGCAGAAGAGCAAAAAACCATGTCAATCAAGTCGCCGTGTCACACATATACACACGCACGCAGACATTCATATCAAAACAGTTTATCAGGCACGTTAGGAATCATGTAATCTAATGATGTAAATTTAATTAATGGACAAAAAGAAGTTCCTATTTAAAGCGCATGACTAATGCTGAAGTACTTGTGCTTACCATATCTTCAAGCTCATCCATCAAATTGCCAGCAGTAGCACACCATGGTTTCCAAAACCCAGTCCCAATGCATCTCCCTTGCAATGCTCTTCCTATTGGCAGCTTAAGCTTCTCAAGCTACAGCTCGCTCGCTTTCCGAGGCAGCCATGCACGAGAAGCATGAGCAGTGGATGGCTTATTATGATCGTGTGTTCAAAGATGTCAGTGAGAAGAACAAGTGTTTCAAGATATTCGAGGAAAACGTTGAACACATTGAATCCTTCAACCGAGTCAATGACAAGCCGTACAAGCTAGGCATCAACGAATTTGCAGACCTCACGAATGAAGAGTTCAAGACCACGCGGAATAGGTTCAAGAGCCATCTGTGCTCTACATCAACGACGTCCTTCAAGTGCGGAAATTTGACCACGTGCAATCTTCTGTGGACTGGAGAAAGAAAGGAGCTGTTACACCTATCAAGGAACAAGGCCAGTGTGGTAAGAGACGAAAGTATCCAAAGCACACAAGCTTTTGTGCACCAGCACACACAAATTCACAGAGACAAATGTATACACATCCATACCACAATGTTCTTACCTTTTACCGATTTCACATACAGGATGTTGCTGGGCATTTTCAGCTGTGGCAGCTGTGGAAGGAATCACCCAATTGAAAACAGGTAAACTAATCTCGCTCTCTGAGCAAGAGTTGGTAGACTGCAATACAAATTGCGAAGATCAAGGCTGTGAGGGTGGTCTCATGGACAATGCCTTTGATTTCATTCAACAGAACCACGGCCTGTCCACAGAAGCCAACTTTCCGGATCAAGGAGTTGATAGTACTTGCAACACCAACAAGGCAGCAAACCCCGCAGCCAAGATAACTGGTCATGAAGATGTGCCTGCCAATAGTGAGACTGCGCTACTGAAAGCTGTTGCCAGTCAACCGATCTCTCCTGCCATTGATGCTGGGGGATCCGACTTCCAATTCTACTCTAGCGGTGTCTTTACAGGAGAGTGCGGCACTGATCTAGACCATGGTGTTACAGCTGTTGGTTATGGCACTGCTGGTGATGGAACTAAGTACTGGCTGGTGAAGAACTCGTGGGGCACCGGATGGGGTGAAGAAGGCTACATAAGGATGCAAAGGGGTATTGATGCACCAGAAGGCCTTTGTGGCATTGCCATGCAAGCTTCGTTCCCCACTGCCTAGAATCCAATTTTTAAGATAAAAAAAAATGAGACTGTATGTAAATTATCTGTACTGTTTCTTACTATTTGTGTCCGCTCCAACTCTTGCTTGTTCATAGTTGCAGCAAGGAGTGTATTTGCCATACAGAGGTCAAGTGTAGACTTAATTATGGTCATATGAAAACATGTTCTCTCTTTCGAGCTAAACAGAACTTGGAGCTTAATTAGCTATTATATTGTTCAATTCTTAATATCATGCTCCCACTCTGGAACCTCGCTCTCGAATCTCGTACCCTCACCACTCCTGTTCCTGCTCCTGCTGCTCCCGTACCAAAACCCACCACATTGCAGTGGCTCCCGCTCCAAAACCTCGCACCTGCTCCCACTCCACCCCCCATGTAAATAAGGTTCAAGTGCTTGCTAATTTAACCAAATTACTTTCACTACAACATGTTGTTACGCAAGAAGGACCAAAGATTGCCACCCAAGTTTTAGATTGACCATGTCTCACTTTGTTGCTCTCAGATTAAGGCTCTGCAGTTTTGGTCAAAATTCTCCTAACACAGAAATCCACCGCTATCCACCATTAGGGTGTCAAAGAAAAGGCAACACCAGAAGGGGCAAAAACCAATGGAATCTTAATGTAGAAAACTAGGCATTCAAGAAATTGAGTCAAATCATATGAAGTGAAAGATACCTTCAAATTGATAGGCCACTTAAAAAGTATGCCAATTGAGAGCAACAAATGATTAATTTCATCCGGAGCAACTACAAACAAGATACTTATGTACTGAGCCATCAGAATAGGGATGGTGCCAAGGAAGGCATAGAAATTCCAACTGGAACTCAAACATGTTATTGGTCAGCTCCATCTGAAACGGGGGCACGGCCAGCTAAGGCTATCAAATAGGTAAGCGAACACAGTTACATACTAGCAAGCCAAAGCCCAATTGTCTTTCATCTGCTATCCACTTTTCATGTAATACTAGCCCTGGCTTACATCCGATTTTGATAATGACAGTTACAGCTCTCGGTGGTGTACGTCGAGAGTCCTCCGGTCCAATTCATAACTCAACAGGGATGAACGAAACATCACGGTGAAAGCAATTGAAGCTAAACGAAGTGTTCAACTCTACACTAAACAACAGAGATCCTTTTACGCATACTAATGATACAGACTAATTAAAGAGACAAAAGGAGAAAGGGCCCTTCTTAGGCAAATTATCAAATCACACGCCCAAACCAGAACAAGGTATCAAACATGTTAGCTAGAAAGTATTTGGCCTATATAGCTCAAGATTAGTGTTCGTTGGAAGTGCAGATGCCAACCAAATATTTTAACTCGTCCATCAATCTGCAAATAGTACCATTACTAATAACATGGTTTCCAAAAACCGCATGTTATTCGCAATGCTTTTCATTTTGGTAGCCTTCGCTTCTCAAGCAGCATCTCGCTCTCTTCCCCAGGCAGCCATGCATGAGAAGCATGAGCAGTGGGATGGCTCGTTATGGACGTGTTTACACAGACATTGACGAGAAGAACGAGCGTTTCAAAATATTTGAGGAGAATATAGAACACATAGTCATTCAACCGAGAGCCAATGACAAGCCCTACAAGCTAAGCGTCAATGAGTTTGCAGACCTCACTAACGAAGAGTTTAATTAAGACCGCGAGGAACAGGTTCGAGCGCCATGTATGCTCTCCATTTACGACTTCCTTCAAATACGAAAATGTCACAGCATTGCCATCTACTATGCACCGGAGAAAGTGAGGAGCTATTGCACCTATCAAGGATCAAGGCCAGTGTGGTAAGTAATGAGTATCTACACACACACACACAACAAAATTACAGAAACAATACACACACAACACACTTTCTTCTCTCTCTCGCCATTTTATAGGTATACAAACTAAAATAGTCTGACATGATTAATGTTGTCAACTATTTGATGTTGTTGTGCATTCTCAGCCATGGCTGCTATGGAAGGAATCATCCAACTAAAAACAGGTAAGTTAATTTCACTATCGGAACAAGAGTTGGGAGACTCTGATACAAGTGGTGAAGATCAAGGCTGTGACGGCAGTCTCATGGATAACGCATTTGATTTCATCCAATAAGGGCCTCTCTGGAGAAGCCAACTATCCATATAACGGAGTTGATAGTCTTGTAACACCAACAAGGCAGCAAGCCACGAGGCCAAGATAAGCGGTCAAGAAGATGTGCCAGCCAATAGTGAGGCTGCACTATTAAAAGCCGTTGCTAACCAATCAGTCTCTGTTGCCGTTGATGCTGGGGCATCCGACTTCCAATTCTACTTTAATGGTGTCTTTACAGGACAATGCGACATTGACCTATACCACAGTGTTACAGCTGTTGGCTATGGCACTGCTGCTGATGCAACTGAGTATTGGCTGGTGAAGAACTCGTGGAGCACGGGATGGGGTGAAGAGGGGTGTATTAGGACACAAAGAGATATTAACGCACCGGAAGGCCTTTGTGGCATTGCCATGAAAGCTTCATACCGACTTCATCAAGTTCAACTGTTTCAAAATTAAAGGGATGACCTACTGTAAATTATGCGTACTTCTTACTGCTATGTATCTTTCTTTTAAGTTGAACACAACTCAGCGCTTAATTTACTTGGCTATAATTCAAGTGCTTGCTCATCTAACCATCTACCAGCTAATGGACCGTGCAAATGCACGAAATAAAGGTTTAAAAAATTATCTTCCTTCAAATTTTAAGAGGTAAAACAAACACGCATCAAGTCATATTATTGAATTTCTAATAAACATATAATATGCATATTCATATGTATTTCGCAGCCTAAGTTGCTCATTCATGTTATATACGCACAAAGCTGTACTCAACAATCATAATTTCTTTGACAGAGCAGGAAGATGCATAGAAATATTAGAGAGATTTCAAAGCACCAAAGCAAGGTGTTGAAGATATTGGTTAAAACACATTAATTATTGATATGTTACAACTATTATTAATTACTGGCGCATAATAAATTAAAGTATAAGATTACATCTTGAAAACACCTTTTTAGAAAGTTTTGATGCGTACTTTTACTTACAAATCGGATGTGAATGTTAGAATAAAAATAATTATGATATAATCTTATAATATTTTTTTATAAGCAATATTTTTGACATTTATATAGTTACAAATTATGAGTGACAATCCCGTACTAGTATGTAGTCGTAGATTCATACTTTTTAACTTAATAGTCAAGCATCAATATTCTAATCACCTGGTTAAAGCAATCTTATCTCCAAAGATATTGTGAAGGAAGAAAATCATCATTCATATTCTCATTTTTATAATTCTGTTTGTTTTTTGTTAATAGAATCTAGTAAATAATTACAATTTTTCCTCTTAAGGAATGATGTAATGAAGCTCAACCTTCCTATAAGCATAGATGCTAATTGAGTCATCTGATATTTTTCTTTATTCAAAGCACTTCACATATTTTTTGTTCAGTGCATAATGAAAAGAAAATATAGCACTCAAAGCACGTTCTATGTATACGTTGAATTATCAAAAATTGATCGAATCATCACTATGTCTTTTTCTTCGGATTGTCCAATCCAGATTCTGAGTATAACTCATGCTTTACTACGTTGATACTACCTTGAAGCACCTTAATGCTACAATTGTAAATGAGTATATTTAGAACTACCACTGTCTACACCTTATCACTTGTCCAAGGCATATTAGAGCATATATAACTTGTCAACCACCATTATATTAATGCTACATATAATAACCTTAGAATTACCACTTATTAACTGTTACCAATACCATCACCTGTGTCATCACTATAATCCTACTGCTAAGATTACCACCACCACAACCTTCTCGAGAAATATACGTACCGTTGCAACCATGGCTTATCAGAATTATTACAAATCTCAATCTTATTAACAATGCTAAAACTACCACCCCAAGAATTACCACTATCATATTCGTAATCTTTGTCACCTTTTCAGTTTCCACCACTACCATACTGTGACATCTACCGCCGAAATCTCCGTAGTACCACTATCTTAACTATTATTGGCCATTATTATTAATTAATGATGAAAAATTGTTTTAACTCATTTACCCTTACGTTTATTTTCTTCCAACTCAATCTTAGTTGGCCATAACTTATTTTCTTCCAAATACATATCTGTTCTTAGTAAAATTTGAGTGTAACATTTTAGACTTTAACTGTATAACTTATAAAAAATTAGATTCCTTTCAAACTTACCTTTAGCGATCTCAAAGAACATATAATTCTCTCGGAACGTCTAATATAATTGCTGATCAAGAGCTATAAAAATATTACTTCTCAAAAATATAAGAGCTTAACAAATCTTGCGTATAATAATCAATAATACTTATAAATTCTTTAATAATAAAATCATAATAAGGAGTTAGTAAGTAGGGAAGATTTCTTATTTTATATTTTGTAGTAAGTAGGGAAGATTTCGTATTTTATATTTTTGAGATTTTATATTATTATTTTAAAGTACTTTTGAGGTGTTAATAATCAAAATGAAAGCCTAATATATAAGTATAATGATTAGGTAGAGTTTCATGAGGTGTATGATTGGTTTCTTAGCTTTATAAAGTTTATAAATATAGAGCAAATTATACCTACGAATTTTCTAATAATAAATCATAGGAAAGAGTTAAATAAGGTAGAAAATGAAAAGAACACCAAAATAAATAAGATTCTTAAATCTTATATATCCAATAGTTGGGGAACGATCACATGCAAAGCTGAAGTTTACGTGTCAGAAGGAAAAGATTCTTAAAAAATCCTACGTGGCGCAAAGACATAATTCTAAAAATCATGTTCTTTTAAAGTGCTCTTGAAGAGTTAATAATCAAAATCAGGCCTAATGTATAAGTGTAGTACATGATTAGGAAGAGTTTTATAAGGTATATGATAAGCTTCTTAGTTTTATAAAGTTTATAAATATAGGGTAATTATTATAACTACAAATTTTTTAGATAGGAAAGAGTTAAATAATAAGGTAGGAAAAGAAAAGAACATCAAAACAAAGATGGAAAAAGAAAAGAACACCAAAATAAATAGGATTCTTGAATCCTATAAGGTGTTAATAATCAAAATTAGGGCCTAATATATAAGTATAACGATTAGGTAGAGTTTTATAAGATATATCATTGGCTTCTTAATTTTATAAAGTTTACAAATATAGGGTAAATTATACCAACAAAGAAAATAGTTGGACTCTAAATAAGAAATAGTTAAACATGGTAGAAAAGAAAAAGGACACCAAAACAAATAGGATTCTTGAATTGTATATATCCAATTAAAAATAATTGGACTCTAAATGAAGAGACCAATTAAGCTGAGGAACTGCCACATGCAAAGCTGAAGCTTACGTGTCCAAAGATTCCTACATAATCCTACGTGGCGCAATGATAGAATTCTAAAAGTCATATTATTTTAAAGTACTTTTGAGGTGTTAATAATTAAAATTAGGACCTAATATATAGGTATAGTGATTAGGTAGAGTTTTATAAGGTGTATGACTGACTTCTTTGTTTTTTAAAGTTTACGAATATAGAGTAAATTATAGTTACAATTTTTTTAATAATATATTATAAGAAACAGTTAAATAATAAGGTAGAAAAAGAAAAGAACACAAAAACAAAGGTGAAAAAAAAAAAGAACACCAAAACAAATGGGATTCTTGAAATAAGGTGTTAATAATCAAAATTAGGGCCTAAGATATAAGTATAATGATTAGATAGAGTTTTATAAGATGTATGATCGGCTTCTTAATTTTATAAAGTTTACAAATATAGGGTAAATTGTACCTACAAATTTTCTAATAATAATTAATCATAGGAAAGAGTTAAATAGGGTAGGAAAGAAAAAAGATACCAAAACAAATAGGATTCTTGAATTATATACATCCAATTTAAAAAAGTTGGACTCTAAATGAAGAGACCAATTAAGTTGGGGAACTACAATATGCAAAGTTGAGCTTATGTTACAGAAGAAGAATGTTTCTAAAAAATTCTACGTGTTGTAAAGATAGAGTTCTAAAAATCCTACATGTCGCAATTTAAGCGAATTTTTCAGCTTTTTATATATACTAGCTTAGAATCTCGTGCCAAGCACGGGACAATTTATGAACAGTAATTTATTTTAGTAGTTTTGGAAATGCATAATAAAACATATTGCACAATTATATAATTTTATGGTTATTTCATAAACATAATTACTTTAATATTTAGCTTGAACTTTCTTGTAATAAAATAACTTTTGGTAAAATATCAATAAGCAATATCCTTGTGCATATTTGCTAATTTTGATTTGGTAACTATATAGATGAACAAAAATTAAAAATTTATTTAGTACACAAAAAAAAGTAAATTCTACTAATAAAAATATGCGAAAAACATATTGAGATCAATTTGCTATTACACAAGACATTTTTGTTATTTTCTAAGTATCTTATAAAAATAATGTGTACCTTTGAATGAGTTGCCCACAACGTTAATTTCATATTAGTTTAATTTTGATACAGAAAATTTCAGTCTATATATTTCTTTATAGCATGTGATTTATAAAAGTTAATCAGCACGATTAATTAAGTAAGGATGATGTGGTATTTTTAGAAGTAAATGTAATCTATCAACAAAGTATACAAAGAAAATAGTAATCAGTACATGGTATAATTATATAAAGTTTAAAAAAATTAACCAACATGATTATATATAAGGTAGTTCAAAACCTCATAGTAAGGAAATTGTTGAACAAAATTTAACTAAGACTTCACAAAGTATACAATAAGCATGCTTACTAAGTAAGATTTAGCTTACTAAGTAAGATATAATAAGGTTTTTAATTTAATTTTTAGTCTATATTCATCGCAACATAACTAATATCTTTTTATATTTTATATGCGATTCTATTCATGATTATAAAAGTTAACATAATTTATAAATGGTATATTTATTGCTAATGCATGATTTAGAATGCTTAAGAGTTTAATTACTAAAAATACCATAAAAAATTGGTTCAAAAGTTTTCCAACAAAAAATTAGTTGAATTTAAGAAATACTCACATAATTAAGATTTTAAATTTATATTATTTTTTTATATATATTTCATATAGAATCTGCATATGTTATTTTTAACTTTTAACCAATGTGACTAAATAATATAGCACAAAATCTCATAGTAAGGAAATTACTGACCGAAATTTTTAACCAACATATTTATCAAGTTAGATTTATATTTGAATTTATAGAAAACTTAAATATGAATTCGAAATAAAACCTAAATTTTCTTATTAAATCTCTTAAGTAATTTCTATTTTACAGGTTAATATTTCATGTTAGAGAGATTTTTTGAATATTTCATGTTAGAGAGATTTTTTGAATTTATAATATTCAAATAAAGTCATAATAGGTTACTATACTGGTTCAAAAATTTTGAATGTTTCGAATTGCATAAGGCTTATTATATATATGTTTACTATATTTACCAATTTAATTACTTGCAAAATTAAGGAGTCAAAATAATGTTTGGAGATCTTTAGCAACATTAATATGTTTAACATTAGTTTTTATAAACTCTTATTATATTAAAAACACAATGCAATGAGGTGTCACGAGCTATTATTGCATTTCTCACCTCAATTATTAGATATCATAACTCAGGATCCGAGTCAAGCTCGAGCAAGTTAGTAAGATATTTTAAAAATTTACAAAAAAGTGTATCGATGCATATCACATTTCAAGAAACAAAAAGAGATTAACATCTCATGAAAAAAAAAATCTACTTATGCTAAAACTCTAATTGTTAGTAAAAAACATTTAACACTTTATTTGTGACAGCTTCAAGTAATAACTTGTTAAGACTATATTATTATTAAGTTCTTTTAGTAGTCCAACCTGTAACCTTTGAAAACTAAGTTTATTAGTTTGAAAAGTAAGTTAGGTTAAGAATTTCTTTATATTTGGAATCATAAATGTTATAGTCCATTCTTATCTTCTTCATGAATCATCGTTTCATGATATCACCAACTTATTACTGTAACATCCTGAAATTTTTCGAAATGTTAACACTCAATCGATCAGATACACTAAGAGAATATGTCCTCATAACCCAAAGTGGACAACCATCATCAGAGCGACTAACCTTCAATGAAATCATACTCTTAATTGATTTCATAAATAAAATACCAAATTGATATCCTACAAAATTTAAACAATACTTTTCACCCACGCATGGGTTCTAATAGAAAAACACGGTAACTTAAATTCACTAGCTCGCTTGCTTCTAGTCCAATTTCCAGAAATGCTGGTTACTACCTGCAGAAAGGAAGTTAAAGGAGAGTGAGCTTTCGAGGGTCTAGTAAGGTCGATCAAAGATTTTAACATTTAAAAACGATTCGGACGATTTTACATTCAAACCAAATAAAAACTTTTAAAACAGAAAAATAGAACGATTCAAACGATTTTCTATAGACAATCAAATGATAATTTAAAAGGGTTTTTCAAAGAAAACCACAATATTTCAATATTAACATAGGGATGAGTATCAGCTCAATCCCTTGAATCAATAATTATTTCAAAACACTTCAGTTGCAATAAAAGAGAAACAAGAAATATTGAACATGAGCAGTATAATATAGCAAAGCCACCCCGGTAGTGCTCGATACGATTTACATATGCATATGTACACTGACTAGTTCATCTAGGTACTAGTTTAACCCAACCAACAGACCATCCTTATAACTCCAATAATACAGACCATTTTTATAACTCCTAGGTTTACTAACTCATGTCAATATTCAAGGAATTTAAAAACAATTCAAAATATTTACAATGATTGAATTAAACAGAACAAGATGAGAATAAAGAGTTTCAAACGATCGCTATAAGGCTCAGCTTAAGGTTTCACGGCAACTGAAAACATTTTCATATAACAATCATAAAGATCAATTTTCAATACAGTTTATAAAAAATGTTATTATAAGCATTTGAAATGAGAGTAATGATGGAGGGTTCGAAAAGAAAATTATTACCTCGGTTCAAGCTATACAATGCTACGCAGCCTTGATCAAGATTTTTTAAATAAACCTAAATTGATAATCCATTGGTTAGAACACAATCTATGCTACTCCCTCCGTCCCTAAAAAACTGATCATATTTTCTTTTCGGGTCGTCTCATAAAAATTGATCACTTCCAAATTATAAAAAATTCTATAGGTATTTTTACATATTTTCTTATACTTTTTTTATTCTATTTCTCTCACTACATTTAATTCTCTACCAACTCATTTTCCCTCTCCTGACCCACCACTTTATATTTTTTTATTTTATTTCTCTGTCTACATTTAACACTCTACCAACTTATTTTCTCTCTCATGGCTCATTCTCTTCCCCCTCTCTCTAAAAGGTAAAATGAAAAAGACACAATATAACCTAAATCCTTAATATACGTGCAAAGTCAAATAGATCACTCTTTTAGAGACGGAGGGAGTACATTATTATAACCCTAATATCAACTATCCACTACTTGCTCACTTCTAACTCCGAAATCCCGCAACTCAAAACACGCCTCACACGCGGCCAACCTAACCGAGAACCTTATACGCTCTTTAATGCGTAACAGTATTCTAAATTTATTATAAATTATAATAAAACACTTTTATAGCTTAAAATATTGTAAAAAGTCAAAGTATGAATTTTTTAAATTTTTAAATAATTTCAAATTAAAATAATTTCCTTAAATGCAATAAAAAACCCATAAATTGCCAAAATTTCTTCTAGCTGAAAATAAAGTCCCATAATTTTTTTTAACAACTTTAAAATATGTATAAAAAATTATAAAAATTTAAATCAAAAATAAAAAAGGCATTAAAATTATTTTTAAATTATTCATTTTGCCAAAAACAATGCGATACAGAAACCATAGAAAATCAACTCTAAAAATCATAAAATTTAAACTGAATCTTATTTATACCATAAAGACATTACTATAGTTTTTCCCAAAACATTTTCAAGGTTTAAAGGCTCCAAAAGAATTTTACAAATCTAAATGTACAGAAAATATTAAAAATACATATGATTTCAAAAAATTATGAAATTTTGCCACGAATTCTTATTTAACTTGTAGTATTATACTTTAAAAGTTTACTCGTTAATAATCACTATATGGTACGCCGTGTATGTATCGTACCTAACGCTAACCCGATACCAATAATTCATTCATTTTCCTCACAAAGTGCACACCCACAGCACCGCAACAGTGCTGTTACTCTCTTTCCCTTCTCCTTTTTCATGCACCTCTTCCACTACTCGCATGTACACATGTTCCATTCACAAATACACTATAATCCCACAGTTTTCACACACTTCCTCAACCACATACTCACATACTCACTCACTCACACAACATATACACAATACACCCTCACATATACACATACCCCCGCACACAGTATGCACCCACACAGCAGCTCACATATACCTTCATAACTGCACTTCCTTCACTCATCAACACCAAATACACCCACTGAAACACTTCCCTCACTCACATCTCTTTAACAGTCTCGAACACCCCACATAAAACACTCACAGGCATTGCACACACATACACTTCTGTCGTCACTCTCTCACACATCACATAAACCAAACACCTTCACATATACACACACTCATGCACACAGTGAGCACACTTATACTCACACACCTAGAGAACTTCAGTTCTCTTTAATTACACACACACATGCCCACGAACACAAACACACATTCACTCACTCAGCTTCACTCACACTGCACATACACTCACCCAACTGCCCTCTTGGCAGCCTTACACACACACACACACACACATGTTACATTAACACTCCTACACACACATTCAAGCACATAAGAAGCACAACTCCCGGTTGAATCTTCAGCCCTTCACCACCCCACACACAAATGTTTAAACACACAATACACAACACAATATACACATGCATGATTCCCCATAGTCCAGCTGCATTCTCCTTCCACACCCACTGCCTCACGGCAGAGGGTATCTTCTCCCTTTGTTTTCTTTTCCGACTCACCCATATACTCACTTGTGGACGCTCCAACACACACTTGCACAACACACACAGCTGGTTAAAGGCATACCTCAATTAACCTACACCCACTGCCTCGGCAGTGGGTACTCTACTCTATCTGTTTTTTTTTTGTTCAACACATTACACACACACACACACACAGGAAGCATTGCGACAGCAACTACTTCAAAGGAAGCATGGGAAATTTTGCACAAGGAGTTTCAAGGTTCATCAAAGGTAATTACCGTGAAACTTCAGTCTCTTCGCCATGAGTTCAAAACACTGTTTATGAGAAATAGTGAGTCTGTGCAAGATTTCTTGTCTAGAGTTATTGCAATTGTTAGCCAGATGAAGTCGTATGGTGAGTAGATAAGTGATGAAATAGTAGTTGCAAAAGTTTTAAGAAGCTTGATTCCAACATTTGATCACGTAGTAGCCGCAATTGAGGAGTCTAAAGATTTAACTGTTTATGCATTTGATGAACTAATGGGCTCTTTGCAAGCACATGAGGCAAGGTTGAATAGATCACTTGAAACAAAAAATGAAGAGAAAGCATTTCAAGTGAGAGAGGAGTCATCAAATCAAAGGGGCAGAGGACACAACAGAGGTTGTTTTCGTGGTAGAAGACGAGGCAGAGGGCATTTTTTTGGGTCATACCATTGAGTCCAATGCTATAAGTGTGGAGAATTCGGGCACATAGCGGTGAATTGTGACAGCAAGGACAAGCTAGCAAGCTATGCAGAGGAGATGGAAGATGAAGAAGAAAGTAAGTTGTTCATGGCTAGTTTTAATGCTACTAATGTTGAAAGCAGTGTTTGGTTTGTGGACAGTGGCTATTCTAATCATATGACAGGCACAAGATCAATGTTCAAAGAACTTGATGAGTCATTTAAGAAGCTGATTCGCTTGGAGATGATAAGCAAATTGAGGTTGGAGGCAAAGGTACAGTTGCAGTGAAGAATAGCCATGGAAAAGTTAAGCTTCTTCATGATGTCCTATTTGCTCCTAGTTTGGCACATAATTTGTTGAGTGTTGGACAATTAATGTCTAGTGGATGCTCAATTTGGTTTGATAATGGGTCATGTGAGATTAAAGATAAAAAAATCTGGACAGATTTTGGTGAAGGTTTGCATGGTAGAAAATAATTTGTTTCCTCTTGAAATTGCAAGTGTTGAAAATCATGCTTTGGTTGCTAGTGAAAAAAATGAAACAAGTTTGTGGCATTTACGTTATGGGCATCTAAACATCAACGGTCTGAAATTGTTGAGTTCGAATGAAATGGTTCTTAGATTACCAAAAATTGAGTCAATAGATATGGTCTGTGATGGATGCATTTATGGAAAGCAGACTAGAAGACCTTTTCCTGTAGGAAAATCTTGGAGGGCATCAGCTTGCCTTGAGTTAGTGCAGGCCCATTATGAACACTCAGTCACTTGGTGGAAGTCGGTATTTTTTGTTATTCATTGATGATTATAGTCGTATGAGTTGGGTATATTTTCTTGAGTCTGAAACTTTTGAAATGTTCAAGAAATTCAAGGTATTTGTTGAGAAGCAGAGTGGAAAATGTATCAAGACTCTTCGCACAGATAAGGGTGGTGAATTTATGTCCCGTGAATTTAATAGTTTTTGTGAGGAAAGTGGTATTTGTAGGGAATTATCAGCACCATACACTCTAAAGCAGAACAGAGTAGCTGAATGCAAGAATCGAACCATTGTTGAGATGGCCAGAAGCTTGCTAAAGGCCAAGGGTATTCTGAACCATTTTTGGACAGAAGCTGTTGCTACTGCAGTGTACTTGTTGAATATCTCTCCCACAAGGGCAGTTCTTTATCAAACACCTTATGAAGCTTGGAGAGGTACAAAACCACAAGTAAGTCATTTGAAGATTTTTGGTTGTATTGCCTATGCTTTGGTAAACTCTCAAGCTCGACAAAAACTTGATGAGAAATCTCAAAAATGTATTTTTGTTGGTTATTGTGCACAATCCAAAGCATACCGGTTATATAACCCAATTAGTGGCAAAATAATCATTAGCAAAAATGTGATATTCGATGAAAGTGCAGCTTGGGATTGGAAAATTCGTAGCATGGAATCAAAATTTCTAGTTTTAAAGAAAGCTGAAACTTCTTTGAATGAAGTAGCAGATACACCTCATTCCATTCGAGATTCCACTCCTAGTAGATCAAGCAGGCGATTTACCCACTTCTGAAGAATCTTCTAATGAGACCCCACCAAGAAAATTTAGATCCTTGAGAAACATTTATGAGTCTTGCACGTTTGCTCTGTTTGCATCAGATCTAACAAGTTTCGAAGAAGCTGCAAAGAAAATGAATGGAGAATTGCAATAGAAGCAGAGCTCATGGTTATTGAAAAGAATGAAAGTTGGGACTTGGTGGAACTCCCTCAAGGAAAGAATGTTATTAGGTTAAAGTGGGTATTCAAGACAAAGTATCACGCTGATGGAAGTTTACAAAAACACAAGGCACGGTTAGTAGCAAAGGGGTACTCGCAAAAATAAGGTATTGACTTTGAAGAAACTCTCTCCAGTCACGCTCGATTTGAAACTGTTAGAGCTATTTTAGGCATGGCTGCTCAACTTAATTGGCCCGTTTTTCAATTTGATGTTAAATCTGCTTTTCTTAATGGTGAATTGAAAGAAGAGGTATATGTGACTCGACTAGAAGGTTTCATAGTAAAAGGAGAGGAAGAGAAAGTGTACAAGCTAAAGAAGGCTCTCTATGGCCTAAAGCAAGCTCCAAGGGCATGGTATAGTAAGATTGATTCCTATTTCTGCCAACATGGATTTGAAAGAAGTGAGAATGAGCCTACACTTAATGTGAAAAAGCATGGTAACAATGGTTTTTTGTTGGTGTGTTTGTATGTCGATGATATGATATATATATATATATATATATATATATATATATATATATATATATATATATATATGTGTGTGTGTGGGTTCCTCTTATTCTTTTGTATTAGAATTCAAGTCTTGCATGATGAATGAATTTGAGATGACAGATTTAGGTTTGCTGCATTATTTTCTTGGGTTAGAGGTGAAGCATGGAAAAGATGGAGTCTTCATTTCACAAAAGAAATATGCAACTGATGTTCTCAAAAAATTTAACATGCTCAATTGTAAAGTAGCAGCAACTCCTATGAATGCCAATGAGAAGTTAAAGATTGGAGATGGGACACAATCAACAGATGGAAGATTCTTTAGAAGTTTAGTTGGCGGTTTGATTTATTTGACACATACGCGGCCTGACATTGCTTTTTTCTGTTGGAGTTGTCTCCAGATTTATGCATAATCCAACAGCACATCATCTTGGAACAGCTAAGAGGATTCTGCGTTGCATTACTGGAACAAGAGATTTTGGGTTATGGTATTCAAAAGTGTCTAATTTCATATTAGTTGGCTTCTCTAATAGCGATTGGGCTGGCTGTTTAGATGATAAAAGAAGTACTTCTGGTAGTATTTTTAATCTTGGATCTGGGGCTATCACTTGGACTTCAAAGAGACAGGCAACTGTAGCATTGTCATCATCGGAAGCAGAGTATATCGCTGCAACTTCTTCGGCGTGTCAAGCAGTGTGGCTTAGGAAATTGCTGGCCGATCTTCTTCAAGATCAAAATTGAGCAACTGAGATTTTTTGGGATAATGCATCAGCAATAGCAATGACAAAAAATCCAGTTTTTCATGGGAGATCAAAGCATATAGACATTCGACATCATTTCATTCGAGAGCTGGTAGCTAATAAAGTGATAAGCTTGAAGTTTTGCAGTACAAATGAGCAAGTTGCAGAGATCCTCACCAAGTCTTTGCCTCATGAAAAACATGTCTACTTCAGATCAGGTCTTGGTGTGTGCAAGTTTGAATCAAGAGGGGGTGTTGAAGAGTGATTCAAACTTGGATAAGATTTTCTTTTGTGGTTTGAATAAGTCTTGTTAGTTCAAATTTCTTTTCTGTTTCCTCTTGATTTGGTGCTTAAATGTTTGTGCCATGTTTCTCTCATTTCTGTTGAGTTTGTTTAGGGAGTCTGTTCACCAGAAGCCTATATAATGGCTGGTGTGGGTCTTTGAATGATGTATCCAAAAAGTCTCCTTGAGTCAATAAAATCTGCTTGCAATTTTTTTCTTGTTCTTTCTGTACTTTCCATGTTCTCCATTCATTTAGCTTTTTAACCTAACATACACCCACGATTGTTTTCTCTCTCTAATGGCAGCCACAAAACATAGAAAACCCACTTCACGACCACTCGTTGGCTTCTCTAACAGTGCCCCACTCGCCAAAATCATGGTTGCACGGAGCCATACCCACAAAACACTCACGGCAGCCATGGAAATTCCAAAAAGAAAACACTAAAACTGCTCCCTATATAACACTCACACACAGGCAGCCTCTTCTCTCTCTCACACACCTTCCAAGGCTGTTCCCTTTCCCTCTCTCTCTATACTTACAACCCCTCGTGGATGTTTTCTGTCCCAAACCCCATATCAGATTCCTCTTATCCCATTTAATCCCATAAACCATATAAAAAAAACAAGAGAGAAAAGATGAGAGAAATCTTATAGGAGAATCCAAGACGATCGCTGAAAATCCTTTTCGGTCCTGCCTCTCTCTCTCTCTCTCTCTCTCTAACTCTCTCTCGAAGGTGAGTGTGGCGGCTTAAAGGGTTGCCATAGACGACTGGCCCCTAGAACATGTATTATATATATATGTGTGTGTGGGCGCGCGCCCGCCTATGTGTGTGTGAACAAAGATCCCTAGCTAGGAGAATAAAGAAAACCCTACACATCCATTTGTCATTAAAACTTCAAGCCGAAACTTATTATTACGAAAACGGTCCAACAATAAAATATGTACAATAAACTATATGTTAAAAAATTTATTAACGGCCGTTACGCTAACCGCTTCACTATGTGTCGCTAAAGTGATTACGTAAAAATATCAACGCTAACTAAACAAAAATTCGTCGTTAAAGACCTCAATCAATATCACTTACAATCGCTATACCTAAATTATAACTTATGGTTCCTAAATAAAATTTGTTGCCAATGGTTGTTTCTTAAAATATATGTGCTAACTAAAAGTTTCATCGCTAAAATTTCTAAAAAATATATATATAGACGTTAAAAATTTATTCGCCGTTTTAATTAATTCATTAAAAAAAATACAAACATGGTATCCAATAGCATATTTTTTCGTCTCATGTACATTTAAATTTACAGTCTTGATTAGATGGTTATGCAATTGTTGCGAAATATTTGCATATGCTTGCTTTAGTTCTTCTGAACTATATGTCTAAAGAACAATAAGTAGATTGTGTTACAGTGTCATCCCTAGATTTTTGCATTTTTAAGGTTTTCTTTTACATTGTCAAGCGGTACTATAATACAATCCACTCATTATTTGTACAACTTACAGTTCAAAAAAACTAAAGTAAACATATTTGTGTATGCAAATATTACTCAAGAATTGCATATGACAATCTAATCAAGGTTAGCCTAGTACGCAAATATATTTTGTATCATAGAGTTTAAACATTGTACAATTGATTTTCTAAATCTATGAGGTTTACAAATATCGGGACAATTACACCACGAATATTTCAATAATAGATCCTAGTAAAGTGTTTGAATTTTTTCTAACTCCTTATTTGTGGGATATAACCAGTTTGTTAGTCGTGAGGTCTTATTTGAAAATGCTAACTTATAATTCGTTTATTAAATCTATATATCACATTATTCAATTTTAACAATGAATATCTTATGTGTGTGTGTGTGTGTGTGTGTGTGTGTGTGTGTGTGTATATATATATATATATATATGAATAATGATAGCACATTTAACTCAATTAGAACGTCATTTTTATTCCTTCTAAATGTAATATGTTATTTTTTTTCTATATATGAATTTTTATATTCACATTAAAGACCAATTTTTATAAAACAGTAATCAAAATTAAGTCATAATAAGTTAGCGTATTGATTAAGTTAGTTTTAATATGTTTACAATTAATTTATAAATTACACAACCCTCATTATTCTTGCAAAATTAATAAAATATAAAAATAAGGTACCTATAAATATTCAAATGATTTGTTGGATTATTTTTTTCTAAGTCTCATAAGTTATTTAATGTTAAATGTAACTTTAATTTTTCTTCTAAATCAAAACTATTATAGTTTTAATATTCGTATTAGAGAGTAGGTTTGAAGATACAATAGTTAAGTCTTAATAAGTTAGTATAATGATTGGGTTGAGTTTTCGAATGATTAGAATTAGTTTTCGAACTGCATAGGGCTTACAGAAAATCCTCATTGCTCTTGCAAAATTAACTAGATATAAAAATAAGAATCATATCAAAAATTAAATTATTTATTAGATCACGTTTTTATTCTAAATCTCATAAGTTATGTTTTGGGTCTATGGATTTTAAAATTTCTATTAGAAAACACTTTTAAGGATGTAATTGTCAAAATGAAGTCTTAATAGATTAGATATTGATTAGGTAGAGTTTTAGACTGATTAGAATTAGTTTTCAAATGATTTTTTTAAAATCAAAATTATTATTTTTGTTTTGATATATATAATTTTTACATTTATATTTGAGAGTAGTTTTGAAGATATAATAGCCAATATTAAGTCCTAATAAGTTAGTATAATGATAAGGTTGAGTTTTAGAATTATTAGAATTAATTTTGAATTTCAAGGACATAACTGTCAAAAAGAAGTCTTAACAGATTAGTACATTAATTAGGTAGAATTTTAGAATGATTAGAATTAGTTTTAAATTAAATAAGACTTACTAATATAATTTTTTTTATCTTAAACTAAGGATTTGATGACGTATCATAAAAAGAAGCGATGACGTGTTGTGCAAGAAGTTATCAATATATTTCTTGCTTCACTTATTATATATTACTAGCCCAGTAACCCGGGCATGGCCCTGGTCGGTTATAGGTAACAACTTATGTATCCGTACATTTGAGTAAGCTTTACTTTGGTAGAGTTAAGATTGATTATTTAGGCGTTATGTCGATTTTTTGAACTAAGCTTTACTTATATTCGCGTGAAGCAAACCATCAAATTCAAAATATGTCATGTTCATGCATTTCACATATAAGTATCGTCAACAAAAAGAAAACATAAAAACAAAAAATGTTCCAAAATAGTAAATATTGAACTGATTTCACATCTATTACTTTTTTTTAAAATCGTACGATTACTAACGATGGTTAAAGATAATATTAAAATAGTGATCATACAGTTCTTTTTAAGTAATTATTATACTACTATGTGATTGAATAAAAGATATCTCAAAATGAATAAAAACATTTGCTCAGTCTACTTTATGGTATAAACTGTGATAGAAGGGTCTGCAATGACTTCGGGTTAAAAAATTCTTTTTTATGTTCACTTATTTTATTTTATTTCTTTGTAGATTATAAATTGAGTTCTAATTTTATAATATATAAATTCAGTTGATTAAGACTATAAAGTAACTTTACATCTTGAATTATGAGCAACAACATTTTTTTTAACGATTACTAATAGTTTTCATATTTAAAGTTTGTTTAGGTGCTAGTAATCACATTTAAAGTTTGTTTAAGATAAATCATAGTAAAAAGTTAAGTGCTAGTAAAGTTTATGTTTTTCTTCATTACCTTTGAAGATTTTATTTTATTATTTTGAGGTCAATTTTGTGACACATCATCATATTTATTTTTGAGTCCTTTTCATTTTTTTATCTATATTTGTCAAAATTATACATGCATCAAGATTATTTACTTTGATTTATTACTAAAAATGTGACACCCCCAACCTTAGTGATGTCACCAAAGCCGGGTTGTCAGTCATGACTACATCATAAACCCTGTCGATATAGAGCAATTCTAAAAACAACATCCTTGAACATACGTCAGGTTTAAAAAAAATTCATCCTTACAAAAATTTTCATCGTAAGGCTCAACATGAGCACAACGGAAATATTTACACAAAATGTCTAGTCCACAAAATGAGCATATCGCCGTCTTACTTTTCGATCTACTGATCAAGCGCCTTCTCCTTCCCTTTCCTCGAAGTTTCTCTTACTTCGCCTTGACTGCCTGAAAACATTACAGGTAAGGAATGAGCGCAAATTGCCCGGTAAAAGTAATACGAGGAACAATGCAGACAACGAAGTGACAGCCTTGGGAGAAATGATAATCAGTCTCAACGATATCAAGAATCCAGAATTTCAAAGGATGACATAACATCAATTCAATGGATCAAGCTACATGTTTTCTTTTCTTTTAGTCAGACTGAGCGGCTTTAAGGCCCAAAGAACAACATTATCATCACATTTAATGAACTGGACTGACCGAACTGACTGACCGACTACAATGCACGTGAACATTAAATCGCCAAATTAAACATCAATAAAATATAAGCCATTAAATTCGCAGTATTATAATAAAGTCAAATGTAATGTAGACACCGACTGGACTGATTGGACTCAATCGACATGACTGACTCGACCCGCGCGCCCTACCTCCTGTTTGCCTGTGATTATGTTTCACTGGCCCTCCTTTCACATAATGTCCCGTGCTCCGACATGTTCATCTCAGTCTCAAACAAATAGAAGAGACAACAAGCACAAGAAGGGAACTCACGAAGAGTTGTTCATCCCCAAACCACGCTATCATCAAAGCACATAATACAACAACTGAACGGACTAAGGGAACTGAGTTCACCCTATGTCCTCGATTCAACAAACCACTCAACAAGAAATTCCAGTCAAGCATACGACCGAGGTTCAACAAGGTAATCCAAAATCATCATTAAACGCACACAAAGTAGACTAGGAAACAAGTTAGTCAAAAACCACAAAAATATTTCAAGTACGAGAGGTACAGGCACAACAATCACCGATACCTCATCTTTACCATAAAATGTTCATCATACTTCACCTTAACAACGATGGGTATGCCACGAGGAACAATTTCGTAGCATGCAAAGAGCCGTACTATCCTTACCTGATTGGCTTTTAGCCGACGAGCCCAACAGCTTCACAGCGCCGCGAGCGGGGTCACCTAATCAAATAAGACCCTACTCGTTAGTCACTGATTATCATAATACAAAATTATTTTATTTTATTTATCAGCTATTACCGTGTTCTACAGCGGTCAATTACTCCGATCCAATAGTCAGGTCTTTAACCTAGTCGAGCACCGCACTAGTGCTAACATCCTTTAGTTAGGGATTTTAATCCCATTCTCCGTTTCTTGTTATTCTAAAATTCTCAATTAAGGCATTCGCTGAAGTTCGGAGTTCACGTGGTAAAATTACCAAAATATCCCATGTCTAGTGGTAAATTACCAAAATACCCTCGGGGTCCACTATCACTCCCATCACCTCAAACCAACTTCAAAACAACCTTATAGGTGTTTTACCACCCTTTTCGGACTAAAATTCATTCGAAAAACTCTACCGGGAAAATGACCAAATACCCCTCTCCGGTGGCAATTTACGAAAATGCCCCCACGAGGTTCCTGGCACCAAATAAATCTCAAAATCACTTATAAACATTATTTTTACCCTCCTGAATTCATTCCCAAGCTAAAGAGTATTTTAGAAAATTTTTGTCCGAAAATCCCGGACCAGTGTCCGGATCGAGCGTTTAAAAGTCTGTTCAGTGAAAAAATAGTAAATGACCTCAGAATGACTCAAAATATTGAGAAAAGAAACTTCCCAACATCCTAAGGTCCTCATAAAAGTTTCGAGCCAAAATGCGCTTGTTTGATATTTTAATTTACACTATAAATGTTCACTGTTTCCCGTAGTAGTTTACCCCTTTCCAGTCCTCAGAAAAATCTGAAAATTTTCCCTGATGTATATCTCCTAAAACTATTTGGGGTCTCTTTTTTATAATTTGGCTAAACCTAGCTCTAGGTAGTTTTAACCATTTATTGAAAAAACTGCTTAATTTATTTAGTCTTTAGCGACCATTGCAGTTACTGTTCATGATCAACACACACTAATTCACATTTTTCACACACACCACTCTTCTTCAACCTCACACCCGAACCCACACAGCCCTGAACCTCTTCCCTTCATTCAGGTTACACCCCTTCTTCCCCATTTCTCTACCTAAAACCCACATCCAACATCACCAACACATTACAACACCTAATTTATAACCTAACTCATCTAAAACACACACAATCACACACGAACACACACTCACGCACCCCATGGCACACACTAAAACACTCTCTACCACCCATGAATTTTCTCACAATCCTTGCTTTCGGTAACACCTCCTAGCCCCAATTCTCTCATTCGCCCAACCCAACACCATTCATGCTCAAATATCCACGGTTACCCACATCACGGCTGCAAGACATACACAAAGTATACCCCAACTCGTCCAACTTCATCACCCTACCTCCTACACCCTGCGCACAAGGAATTCACATGGTCCAACACATATAAACTGAAATGGGTAGATGGATTACCCTTTGCCGATTTTCACAATTGTTTCCCTTTTTCCGTTTGCCCGAGTTCTGCTCTATCTAGCTCTTTGTTTCTTCTTCTTCTTCTTCTTCTTCTTCCTCTTCCTTCTTCCTTCCCCGAAGCTGGCTTCTTCTATATTTTCTTCTTCTTCTCTCTTTCTTTCTTCTTTTTCCTTCTTCCTTCCCTAAAGCTGTCTTCCTCTCTGTTTTCTGTTTTTCTTTTTCTGCTTTGTTCACTTCTCCCTCTTCTTGTTTTCCCAAAATTTCAATCTCTCATTATTTAAATTTTTGCATCCCCTTAGTCACCACCCTAACATGAGGTGGCAACAGGTAGGAAATTTTTCTTGGACACTTGGCATTTGGGTAAGCTTTTCAAAATTTAAGAATTGATCCCTAATAGTTTTCATATTTATAAAATGATCACTAACTTTATGTAATTAACCTTCTGCCCCTCTAAATTAGAAAAATTTCACTTTGACCCCAAAACTACACTGACACCTCTTCTCACTTCCCGCCACTTAATTAATGCCAAAAGGACGTTACTCGATAAAATTTTTTCGTTAATTAATTAACCTAGTGTTAAATAATTTTTCGATACGTTCGGGGTATCGCAAAAAAATTTATAGCTAGTGTTGTCATAATTTTTGTTTACCTTTCAGGAGTAAAAAACTAATTCTATACTTTCTAAAACTCTACTTCTTAATCAATATATTAATATATTAGGACTTAATTTTAACTATTAACACCTCAAAAATACTTTAAGATAACAAAATAAAAACTAAAAAATATAAAAAAAATGTAAAATATTTTTAAAATTAAGTCATATTACTTTGTAAACTAATTTTGAAATATCTTAATTTGTAAATTATTTATCTTTGATTTCATACATGATTTGGTGTATATGATTTCCAGTTTAGAGTTTGTGGTTAATTTCGCGACAGTACTTTTTTTTAATCCATATTTATCAAACTTACACATGCATCGTGATTCTTTATTTTGATTTATTATTAAAAATTCGAAGCTGTTGTTGCCATAATTTTAGTTTACGTCATATAAGTATAAAAATTCTATACTTACTAAAACTCTACAATCAATGTATCAATATATTAGGATTTACCTTTGACTATTAACACCACAAAAAAACTTTAAGATAACAAAAGAAACACTCAAAAATATAAAAAAAATGTAAAATAGTTTTAAGATTTAAGTCATATCACTTTGTGAATTATATTCCAAAAGTTCTTGAATTGTAAAATTTTTATCTTTGATTTCATACATAATTTTACATTTGTGAGATTTTTTTCTTTTATTTTAAAAGCACTTTTGAAGTGTTAGCAGTGAAAGTTAAGACCTTATATGTTGGTATATTGAATAAGTAGAGTTTTAGAAGGTGCAGAATTGGTTTTCTATTCTTATCAAGTTTATTAAAATTATGCCAATAATTCCTGTGAATTTTTCAACAATAAACTATAATAAAGAATCATGGTGCATTTGTGACTTTAGTAAGTAAAGGTTTTTAAAGTACTTTGAAATGTTAGTAGTAAAAATTAAGACCTTATATGTTAGTACGATGAGTAGGTAGAGTTTAAAAGGTGCAAAATTGATTTTCTACTCTTATAAAGTTTAGTGAAATTATGCTAATAATACCTACAATTTTTTTTAATAATAATTATAGTAAAAGTCATGATGCATCTTTGACTTTAATAAGTAGCAGTTTTAAAAGTACTTTTGAGGTGTTATTAGTGAAAATTAAAATCTTATATGTTAGTATATTGAATAGGTAGATTTTAAAAGGTGTAGAATCGATTTCTACTCTTATAAAGTTAGTACAATTATGCCAATAATACCTGCAATTGTTTTTATAATAAGTTATAGTAAAGAATCATGATGGATGTGTGACTTTAATAAGTAGAGATTTTTAAAGTATTTTTGAGGTGTTAGTATTTAAAATTAAGACCTTCTATGTAAGTATATTGAATAGGTAGAGTTTTAGAAGGTGCATAATTAGTTTTCTATTCTTATAAAATTTAGTAAAATTATGTCAATAATAACTCTAAATTTTTTAATAATAAATTATAGTAAAGAGTTATGGTACATATGCGTCTCTAATAAGTAGAAGAGAAAAGAGAATGTGATATCAAAAGAAAGAGTCATGGTCCATATGTGCTTATAATAAGTAGAAGTGAAAAGAGAATGTGATATAAAAATAATAAAAAGGTGTAGGATCGATTTTTTTTTACTCTTATAAAGTTTAGTAAAATTATACTAATAATACCTGTGAATTTTATAGTGAAGAGCATGATGAGACTTTAATAAGTTGAGATTTTTAAAGTATTTTTAAAATGTTAGTATTGAAAATTAAGACCTTATATGCATATATATTGAATAGGTAGGGTTTTAAATGGTGCATAATTAGTTTTCTATTCTTATAAAGTTTAGTAAAATTATGTCAATAATATTTGTGAATTTTTTAATAATAAATTATAGTAAAGAGTTATGCTGCATGTGTGTCCATAATAAGTAGAAGTGAAAAGGGAATGTAATATCAAAACAAAGGATTATGGTGCTGGTGTATCTCTAATAAGTAGAAGTGAAAGATGAATGTGATATGAAAGGCACCTATTAACAGATTTCATATCTATTTAAATTTGGAAGGCACCTATTCATAGTGTCTTTTAAGTTCAAAGATTGTACCTATTTGTTGTGTCTGTAGATTGTGACTGTTAAATGATACTTGTTGAGTCATTTAACTGTCACAACTGCTTGCACCTGTTCAAAACACCTGTTTGTGTCTATAAATAGGGCCTAATGGTAGTGCAAACTTCACTTCAAATTTTTCTTTTGCTCTTGCTCTCTCTTTTAAATTTCTGTTTGTTGATTACAATCTGCTGTAATCAATAGAATTTTGCCTGTTTTATCTTGGGAGGCATATTTGCTGCTACCCTAAACAGATTATAAGGAGCAAATACTGTATTAAGAAAAAAGTGCTCAGCATTCGACTCAGGTTGTTCGTTTAGTTTTCTCCGTACTATCTTATCTTTCTTACAATCTTAACACACTATTTTGGCTATGATGGATATGAATGCAAAGATGTCTGTAATTAACGACATCTCCAACTTGGCAAAGTTCAATGACTCATTCTTTAGGCATTGGAAGAGCAAGATTTATTTCTTCCTTGCAACATTGAAGATAGCCTATTTCCTCACCATTCCAAAGCCTGTCGTGGAAGAAGCTGCAGATGAAGCAACCAAGCAGACTGTTATGAAACATAAGCAAAAGTGGGATGAGGATGACCCTTACTGCAAGGGCTACATATTGAGAGGGCTGCCCGACACTCTAAATGAAGTATACGAGATCAAGTATGACAACATCATTGCGAAGGAATTATGGGATGATCTCGACTGCAAGTACAAGACAGAGGATGTTGGGAATGAAAAAAGTTCCTAATCAGTAAGTTATTTGACTTCCGTGTGGTAGATAGCAAGTTTGTTATTACTCGTCTACATAAATTGCAAATGATAATGAATCGGATTATATCAAAAGTCCACACTCTTGATGATTCTTTCCAATGTCAACTATCATTTCTAAATTACCTTTCACTAGCAAAGAATGTCATTGAGAGTTGAAACAAAAGAAGGATGCCATGATCATGCAAAAGTTGGTCAAGTACATCCAAGTTGAAGAAAATTCTCTCAAGTTGGATAGGTTTGAGTTGGAAGACCACGAGTCCTCCAAGGCTCTTGTAGTAGACCATGATACTTCTAGTGGTTCTAAGTGTAAGCTTGATGGTCAAGGTTCTGCTTCTGCCAAATGGCATGACAAGCCTAAAAAGGCTGGTTGGAAGTGTGGAGAAACACTACAAGAAACTGCCCCTTTAGCGACCGCCAATCGTGGTCGCTAAATGGTTACGATTGTCGCTAATCGGGTTTAGTGACTGCAAACAGCAGTCGCTAATGCGATGGCTAGAGGCTGGCTCACTAAATTTTAGCAACTACAATTTTGTCGTCGTCGTTAAATTTAACGACCGCATTGACCATATTACCAACCACCTTAGCGGTTGCTAAATCTTTTTGACAATTATTAATTTTTTTGATTAGCGACCATGCTGACCAGATTAGAGACTATTGTAGCTGTCGTTAATTATTTTTAACATTTTTTTTTGCCGTCGATAATGCTTTTTGCATTTTAATCTTTTTATACCATATTATGTATTTTATTTGGTGAAACCATTAATCCTTGATCATTACACTATCAAATGAAACTAATGGCACATAATTAATTCCAAAACTCAGTAAAGCCTTCCACAAAATTTTCATTTCATAGGCAATCACATCCAAAATGACAATTGACAACGTTAACTCTCCACCATAGACATTATCTTGAACCAAAACAAATAAAATAATTAAACACCTAAACTAGGATAAACAGGGAAACTACTCTTAAGACGCTACAAATTCGTCAACATCCGAATTCATCAAGATTTGTATGGCGAGCAGCATTTTCAGGCACATAAAGTGCAAAGGTTGTCATTTTCTTCAAGGATTGTTGAAGACACTCTAGGTCCAACATCGTTCTCACTACCTTGAGAATCATCAACACTAGCTACAAGTCCACGCCGCAAAACAAAAGAATTTAATCATCAAACTCAAAGAAACAGCCAATGTATTTTAAAAAAAGTAACTTCTAGCAATATCAATACACAAATCTACAACCCCACATATCAACCTATGTATTCAGTTTATATAAACATAATTGCACTTGACTCTGACACTCTATTCATAAAACAAACATATCATTTCCTTAACAAGACACTCCACAGTTCATGTAAGTATCAAGTTATATAAACTGTAAATAAACGTTTCAAGCAGAAGTATAGCTAGCTAAGATAAGAAAAATGATCTCGCCAAAGTTTGTCAAATCTAAAGCAACCCGCAGTCAACTAAAATAAATTTCATCTAACTGTTTATGCAAGCTAACATATCTGCACATTACGAACTGCGGTAGCTTAAGAATTATAACTAATGCATCTCCAGTCTACATATGAACCACCTGGGCAAAACCATAATTAAAAACATCATAACCCTGTTAAAAATCATCCATAAACTCCAAAAATTACTCAAGAAGCTATAAAAGAGTCCATTGTTGAGCCAGAAATTAACAAGATCCACAAAAAATTGGCCCAACCTAGCAAAAACAATGATATTTACATAACAACCCCAAAACACTTTCTTCTTATATCAGGAATACCAAAAAGTGCCACAACCCTAGTCAAGCTAAGGAAGAGACTTGTGACTTCTGTAAAGAAAATGAGAGTATTGCAGCTAAAACATTTTAACTAAGAAATAAATTGATTCAACAAATAATGTGATACAATGAAGTTAGCTACGCACAAAAAAGTCTAAAACAAGACGCATCAAATGAGAAGTAATTCTAAACTCAAACATCTGTAAGGACAAGTAAACTGCAGTGGAAAAAGGTCTCACCCAAGATGGACCTTGAAACCAAAACACTGAAGGCAGACTCACGATTCACCATTCTTGAAGATGTGCGCCAAATAAAATTGCAACCTTTGACATACTCACTGCCGCCGCCACATGCTTAATTGTATGCGCCACAGAAACCTAAACAAACAAGAAAAAATCAGCTCAGAAAAAGCATCAACCCAAATCATAAAAATAGTCCTTAATGCAATTTGGTAGACGCTTGATATCAGTAGAATGATATCATATCACCACACAAATTAGATATAAGACTTCAACATCTGTCACAAGTAGTAAAAAATAAATCCAGTGATAAAATGTAGATGTCAACTGATAAGCAGCCATGTAAACAAGTCGAAAATCCAAGAAAATGTACAAGTTAGGTTCACTCCAAGTAATGAAGAATGAGACACTAGTTATTATGTCATGTAGCAGCTTGTTATTCCAGTAGCCTATGATTTACAAACAAACACCAATTTTACAACCAGCACTACAACTTTCGCTTCTCAAGATACACTTTCTCCAAACAAATGTAAGAAGCCAAGGAAATAGATCTACTTTGCCCACATCTGGACATATATCAAGAAATAGATCTTATAGTATGCTGCTACCATTTGTCACTGAATGGTAATATAGATCTGGTTTCTCTCAGCATAAATAACAAATCACAATTTGGCTTATACAAATGTTAAAACATGACTAGAGATGCAAGGGATTAACTATGCTGCTACCACTTGTGACTGATGGTAACAAATCTAGATTTTTCTGAGTATAAATAGCAAAGCACAACTTGGCTCTTAGAAAAGTTAAAACATGAGTAGAGATGCAGGAGATACAAGCAATTACAGATCCAAGAGAGGCAGAAAATTGCAGATCCAAGAGGCAAAAAAGGCTGACGAATTACGTGAATTAGGGCGAGAGGTGGCGTGAGCTGGACGGCAACTTGGGATTGGCTGTGCCGTGGGCTTCGCATCGCCGTGAGCTACGTGGTCTGCTTCGCTCTAGCATCATCGTCGATAGCAGTGGCAAGAAACACGATGAAAAGGAGGCCGTGACAGAAGGTTATGTCTGGTGGTTGGGGTGGTTGGGAAGGTGGAGACAGGGGGAGGCGGCAGATGTGTGATGACTAGTGAGAGTTTTTGTCCTAAATAATCCTGTTTTAATACTTAATTACTCATTTACTCTATTTTCAACTTTATTTACCCATCTAACCCATTTTTGAAAATCTCACTTTCAAAGAGAGATTTCAAGTTGAGAAAAATCACGTTTTCAATATATTTGTTTAATCATAGTAAATAACGAGTTGTTACAATTAGTTATGTGAAGTTCAAAGGTAATTTGGCGGATCCTTTTACAAAAGGCCTAGGCAGGGATATAATATGACAAAATTTCAGGGAAATGGGTTTAAAGCTCATGAAATAAGAGAGGTAACATACATGTGGAAATCAACTAGACACTAGAGTAACCTCTAATCTTTTAGTTCAATGGACAAAAACGCTGTATTTATAAGAAAAAATGCACTAAAATATGAAAATTTTGATCTTCATGCCATCTTAAGGTAGTGCATACTTGTATGGTGAAGAAGAAGAAGGTGAGAGTTATTCTCTTAATAAATTTGTCATTGAAGGAGGGTGCATGTCATACAAGTGCACCTTATTAAATTTACCTATATAAGTGCAGGAAGTGGGGCCGCTTCAACGAGATTGAGCTTGTCTTTATGGCACTTATGAAAATCTTAATATGTAGCACAAGGCCGTAAGTGTGCAGGTATTTGAAAATTTGGTTAAGAAGTTCTACACATCATAGTGGTGATCAATCACCAAGGATTTTTAGTTCAAGACTAAGGCTACTTTGGATTATAATTGACTTTATTGCTATATGGTAAAAGGTTCAAGTCAAAAGACACTTTTATCTTAGTAGGGCCTGACGACAAAAGATAGAGAGAGGTACATTTTCTAAATTAGGAAATGTGATATAATTCAATTTTGGAAAATTGGAAAAATTATTAGGAATTTTCCATAATTGGACCCTACAACTTTGTTCTACAAGGTATAATGTATGAAAAGAATCAATCAATTTGATTGATTGGTTAGAGAGATATAAACTCTCAAATATTGACATTTAATAAGGTTAGAAAGGTCATAATGTAGGTTTCTACATTGCTTGGGACTGTGTCTTTTAGTTCAAAGATTGTACCTGTTTGCTTGCTGTATCTGCAAATTGTTACTGTAAATGACACCTGCAGAATTATTTAACTGTCACCACTGCTTGCACCTGTTCAAGGCACCGGATGGTGTCTATAAATAAGGGCTGATGGTAGTGCATACTTCACTTCGAATTTCTCTCTTGCTCTCTCAAATTTATGTCTCTTGATGCAGCCTGCTATAATTAACAAAGTTTAACCTGTTTTATCTTGGAAGACAGATTTGCTACTACCCTAAGCAGATTATAAGGGAGCAAATACTCTCAGCATTTGACTCAGGCTGTTCGTTCAATTTTCTCCATACTACCTTATCTTTCCTGCATCATCAAGGATCGAATGATGCTAGACACCTGACCAATATGACTTTTGAGCACAAAGTCCATGGCTCTGTAATACTATTCGAGCATCTAGTCGTGCTGGCAAATACATCGAGCACGCGTGATGCATCCATAGTGCTGCCTTTAGTGCAATGCTATTTTCTGTACAATACGTGTAACAAAGAAGCCCACTTCCCTCCAGCATTAGGGCATAAAAAAAGGCTAGATGTCAGAAGACCAAGAACAATTATGAAATGGGATGAAGACGGTGCCACCACTGTTGTCCTATAAGAAACCTAGTGCAGAAATTGAGTCAGATCATATCAAGTGCTCCAGTAGTATCAGAAAGACGCCTCCACGAAAGAAGGGTACTTAAACATTATGTAAAGCAAGAGTATTTAGCTGTTTTGCAACAAATGACTAACTTCATTGACGAGCAAACTATAGAACCCAAACTAGTTGCGTACTAGCCAAAGCCCAATTGTCCTCCATTAATTGGCCACGCAAAAGTAATACTAGTAATGTGAAAAAGCAGTGCATGTACTAAAGAACAACGTGTACTGACTGACAAATACTGTTGTAGAATCACCAGATATCTTCCATGACTTCAGATGTAGGCGATTTCACCAGGACTTCACTCTTCGTGAGTGCGACCTTGAATAATGTTGAACCAGAAAGACTTTTTTAGTCTTTTCCATCACCTCTATTTTTGCTACCCTAGATTACCTGCACCACGTAAGTGTTTTCAACTGGAAGTTTTGATGTTTAGGTGTAGTGCCAGAAGCAATTTAGACATGTGAAAGAACTAGGCATAAGAATACACACAACTGCACACACGCACATAGACACGCATACATGGACTTCAACAACATATTCTTGGGTATGATTTGTTTGCATCTCTCCTGAGGTTGAAATCGTACGTGACTGGATTTCTCTTCTATCATTCATGAAAAAAGTACATGAAGAAAAACATGGCATAAGAGAGGAGGGAGAGAGAGAGAGAGAGAGAGAGAGAGAGTATACATCATACTAACCAAAAAAAGAAGAATGACTTACTGAACATACCCTCTGTAAATCGTAATCGAGATTCAGTGACAATCCTTTGTATAAAGTTACTACTTTTCACAGTGCTTTAAGATTCAAATATTCTTTTATATGTTGCGGCTTCTCATTCCGTCAATATGTGATCATGCAAACAAAGTTGTGGTGGCGTGTTTAATAAGAACAGCCACTTATATATTACTGAACAGAAAACACAAGACCTGAAAAGCTCATTCTAATACCGTAAGAATCGAGGCCCATGGCACACTCATCAAAATTTTCATGGTATAAACAACTCGCTTTTTGCTGCCATCTCTACCACTTCTGACCAAGTTGAGAAGCTCATTAACTATACAATGTCGTGCTGCTTGGTTCTTAATTACTTTGCCAGCCTATGTTAATTGGACTTGGTACGAACACGTGTTTTATCATTGGATGTTTCCAAGCAGTGCTATGTATCATGTATCTTCAAAAGCCATGGTTTAGCTATATAGTCTTAGCGCGGGTTTTGGTCTTCTACAAGGACATTCAGTGTGTCTCGTAGGCCTTCTGTTTTGATCTCCCTCCTTCCCTCCTCTCTCCCTGGCAGCAAAAGGCAGCAGTGACCATCTCTCTCAGCAAAGGCAAAGGCAAAGGCTTCCATTGAACAAACCTGCCAAGCATAACAATGATGTTCTGCAAAAACCAAAAGATGCGTCTGATCCAATTATGTGCCGCCCCCCTGTATTTGCACACATGCTATCTTCCAATGAGGTTGCAAATTGAAACCGGTGATTGTTTCATTCATTGTCGGACATCTTTGTTGCAGAACCTATGGGGTTCACCAGTCACCACAACTCCTCGCTGGAGCCCCCACAAATCTCGTCTCAACTTCAAGTCGGTCACGGAATATATGGTGCCTAATTCGATAATACTTACAGTGATCAGCAGTGTGCACTTACCTGGACAGTGGCTCCGACTACACTTTTCCATATGTGTTTCAGCATTAATTACTTTTTCTACGTTCAAAGAGGGAAGAGATAATTTGAGCTTTAATTTTTGTTATTTGAACATAATTTTGTCGCTAAAAATTTATAAGCGTTGATATTTAGTTATGGTACCAAGAAAAAATGAAGGTGAAAAGGACTAAAGTGAAGCATAAATGTCAATTTTCTTTAAATCTGTCGAACGAAAAAAACACTAACAATTTTAAAGTAACAACTTGTTTCAATAGAAAAGCTTGCATTAGAAATATACTTAAACCTACAAAATCCAAGTTAGGCAAAATCTAAACATTTAACTTACACACTAACGCACCCTCACGTGTCAATCTCGTTCTTGTTCCTACTCTACCTCTAATTTTTATAACTCTTACGACCTCTAATCGTTGCATGCTAACTTTACCATTGTATTATTATATTCCCTCCGTCCCACATAAATTGATCACATTTGACTTGACATGCATATTTGAGATTTAGGTAAGATATTTTGTATTTTTATTGTATCCTTAGATAGAGTGGGAAGAAAGTGGATCAGAAGAGAGAAAATTGGTGGGTGGAGGGTTAAATGCGGAGAGATAGATAAGATTAAATTTTTTTTAGGAAGGGTAAAAATGAAAAAATACCTATATAATCTTTTTTTAATTTAAAAAATGAATAATTTTTGTGAGACGGTTCAAAAAAGAAAATACAATTAATTTTTATAAAACGATTCGAAAAGAAAATATGATTAATTTTTTTGGTGAGCCGGAGAGAATTAATAGGTTCCGTATTTACTCATCCTGTGTGAGATCAGTCCTTCTGTTCAGACTTCAAATGATCTCAGATGATGGGGATGCAATGCGAGTGGCAAAGTGAAATGAAAATGGACAAGGGTCAAAAGTGTATTTAAGCCTTGAGGGGTCTTGGTCTACTGCCCACGAAGGGACCCCACACCTTTGAATGGATTGGGCACCTTGAAGTGTGAATCAAAAACTTTAATTAGTGGAGCAACCAAAAAGATGGGGGGGCAGCAGCTGCTCGTCTTCTCCGGCCAACAAACCCCGTCGATCTCTTCCTCCTGCAACTAATCCTTGTAACAGAGGACCTAAATTTAGGTCCACACCGCAGCCCTACCGACCCGAACCCGAATCCAAATTCGGCCGGGAGAACCATGATAAGTCAGTCAGTTAGTTAGTTAGGGCCTCCAACAATTGCGGCGGAAATGGCGGCTGAATCGAACTTGGGGTTTCACCAGAGCCTGGGCTGCGCTCCTATGAACCGGTACCATTCGAAGCCGTTCCAACCCAGCGCGATTGGTGGCAGTACAGCTGAGATGATTCTCATGGGGAATTGCTACAGTGCGGTTGGGAGCACGGTGTTTCCCAACAGCAACAACCCTGCTGGGATGTCGACGGCTCAAGCGAGTTCGTCTTCGCTACTTGTCGATACGGTGCCGGGGCTGAAGCACGATGCGGGCCTGGCTGTGGAGTGGTCCATTGAGGAACAGTACAAGTTGGAGGAAGGACTTGTCAAGTATGTCTAGCTTCTCAATTCAACTACACTCTCTCTCTCTCTCTCTCTCACACACACACACACACACACAAAGATACCCACTACTGGTGAGTGTGTTTATAGTGACATTGCTCATTTACATGTTGGTCCATTAAGCTAAGTAGTGATGGATAAGCAGTTCTATTATGTTGCTCCACCTTAGAAAAGTTTTACTGCGTGGAACTAAAACAACTTAGTTTTGTTTAAGTCTGTTATTGGCAATTTTGACATTTCACTGAGATTCTTAATGGCACTTTTTTCATTTCACGCCCAAAATAAATCTAACCTACGCCATTCTGAAGCTGTAGTGATCATTGCTGAATAATTGGTATGTGTATTTGGGAAATTAGGGAGTTTAGTTCTTGGGTTTTTTTTTATTTTTCTTGCGTTGCTGCGTGGTTGGTTTCAGACATTGCCTGGGTCTTGTGGTTCTTGTTTGAGTTTATATGACTTGGTATGAAGCTTATTTGACAATGTGGGCAGATATGCTGATGAACCTAGTATCATGAAGTATATCAAGATCGCGGCCATGTTGCACGACAAAACTGTGCGTGATGTCGCTTTGAGGTGTAGATGGATGACGGTAAGCCCATACTCTTTTCACTCGTGTCTTCTGATGATGATATTTTGTCTAAAAAAGAAATGTTCTTGTGATGATACGCAATGACTTGGGGAGAAAACCCGTGTGTGGAATTTTGAAAATCTGTACATTGACATGTCAAGTGTGAACCTGGCACTAATCAACTTCTTGTTTGGAGGAGGGGCTTTATTAGGTTGGCCGTTCTACATATCAGGTCCTAGCTTTATACTTCAAAATTCAGCCGGAATTGACTGGATGTTAACATTTTTTTCGTTGATAAGTAATTAGCTGTCCTTTGATTATTTGCTACCCCCATTTTGATAGGAATTCTCTTAAATATGATAAAAAAAGTTTCCATTCAGAACCAAAAATGGAAATACAAAGGGTCTTTTACAAAATTGAAAGTTGTCGCCTTGCTCACAGAATGCAATAGCGGGAGTGTGTTGGGCAAGATGTTTTGCATGTGGGCATACCTGATGGTGGGCTTGGGTGAGTATGGGTTTATGGTTGCAGACTTACCATCTTGGTGTATCCTAGCTGTTCGGGGTTCTTTCCATCGTGACCTGGCTTCACATTCAAAGTTGAATCCTGGCGTGCAAGTTTTTAGTCAATAAGAGAAATGATAAATGGATAACAAGAGGGACAAGAAACACAACCTTTTGGCGGCAAAAATTAGCGATCATGTTTCTATATGTGATGAAAGGTAACTATGGGTAAATACGAAGAGAAAAAAAAAAATGAAAAAAGCATGATGCTCTTGGTGGATTTTGCTCGGTAAATGCCCCATGGGCTACACTGGTGGCCGAAACTATGGGCAATTTTGGGTAACACTGTTGCTGCTATTTGTGAAACAAGCTTTATATGCATGCATTGGTTTCTTATTTGTTCGTTCTCCTGCTACCTCTTTAGCACTATGCATCTCATAATATAGACTATTTCTCGACCTCATGCATTAGTTACATAATAATTTGAGTTGGAAAGCTTACCTAGGTATATTTCACAGAGAAAGCGAAGGAAACAGGAAGACAATAGTTTGGGGAAGAAAGTTAAAGATAGGAAGGTATGCTTATGTAATTACTCATGATATCCTAGTTTTTGGTTTGGATGCTGTTATCAAACCAACTATAAGGTGTTTGAGTCTAAGATCTCTCCTAGAAATGACGGAGAGCCGAAAGGTACCATGCATCCCTGTGCAAAAGAACTTCACAGTAGCTTTGATTAAAGTAACGAACTGTAGTTCAGTTCTAACTCAGGTTCAGTTACGCTAGGCATGCTTGCTAAGAACCATGTCTTTCATTAACAACTAGATTATGGTGCTATGACACTGTGTTCATGTATCTTCTAGAGTTGACTTACTTCCTCCATCGTATTGCTATTAAAAACAAAGACAGTGATATACTTCCCAACTTCAACTTTTATGTATATAATGGACTTTTAACTTACTTTTTCTCATGTGGACTTGCTCGCAGTCTCAGCCACTTATGCTTTTTATCAGTTCTTTCTTGCAAAGATTGCTTTACTGTGTGGCATATGTGTGAACATGGCTGCTGTTGGCAAGTATGCTGGTTTTCCTTGTGATCACAACTTTGCAAAAGCAATCAAAACCCGTGAGTGGGATCAATACCCACTGTGTGCTTCAAAGAAAACCAGTATCCCATATATTTGGAGCACAATATAGTCAGCATACATCAGTGTTTACTTTATAGTAAAAACTTTACTGCTTTTCTCATTCATTCCTAAACTATATAGCCTACTACGAATTAACAAAGTTTCTCTATGAAATTCCCTACCAGTCACATTGATAACCCTATCTCATGCGACACTTGAGACTTTAAAATATAAAATATTCAAGAGTTAATTCACTACTAACATTCTTTACTGGATCATTTGGTTCAGTAGCCAACAGGCTGCAGCCTACTGGGCCTTTCTTGACCTGTATCTGCTTGTTTCTGCACCTTAAGCTAGATACTATATTCTACTATTTTTGGAACTTAGTTCATGTAACCGCAATTTGCATCATTGACATGCTAAATAAGTTAACGCCTTTAAAATGTCTTGTTGATCAGGATAAATTGGGGGAATCATCCTCGAAGATGATTATATCTTCAGCTCCACCATCGAATGTTGCATATCCACTTATGATGCACCATCTGGACCAGAGATACCATGTACCTTATGAAGGTTAGTATTCTTCTGTTCATATATCCAAAGACATATTAGTGTTGCATTAATTTGCCCTTAATGATTACAATTGGACCTTGCAATTTTCTGATGCTTAAGAATTAGACAATCAATGCTCATACACAGACCAGGTAAGAGATGAATTAACACTGGCATCGCTGGCACACCTAATAGGCTAATACTGTGCCAACATGAGCAAAGGTGCTGTGTGATGGCATAGTGAAGAATTAGACAATCAATGCTCGTACCATTTCTCTTGTCCCCTGCACATAAATCACCAACGTAAATACGATTTCTTCCTAAACTGTCTCTTACATGCATAACATTTATCTGTTTTTCTACCTTCAAATATCTCTAGACTCTTGACAGTCATTTGCCTAGCAGAACTTCTAAAGGCAACTTTCTGTTCAATATACTTTTATAAAGAAAAAAGGTATGTAGTTGGTATTGGTGTTAGAAAACTCTGATAAAAGCACAATGGAAATTGTAAAACCCGTGTTTCCTGAGCATGATAAGGTTCTATTGGTATACTGTAGTTATTTAAATTGAAATGATAGCTCAATGATAACTATCTGGATATTTGACATGGTAGACGTATTGCGATTAGAGATTTGACTTCTCAAAGCATATGCTTTGCAAAGTAATACGTTGTTGCTATAGCTAGCCTTTCAAAGTTGGTTGCTAATATTGATAAACTAGGGCTAGTTACAAATGAAGGAACCATATTCCCACTGCAGTTTCGAGCCAAAACGCCCCCATTGACTTTTAGCACTTTTTTTTATGCCATTTCACACCAATTTTGTAACCTTGGCTGGAAAAGATCATTGCTTCAAATATATGATATTGTTGAGTTGTGTTGTATTCTCTATCCAGTTGGGGCTTATTTTTATAGAAAACAAAATAAAGCTCTGGCAAAAGCTGATAGTGTTGAAATACTTATTAAATATATGTTATTCCAACACTGCACTTTCGAGCCAAAACGCCTCCAATGACTTTTAGCACGTTTTTTTTTGCCATTTCATACCAATTTCGTAACCTTGACTGGAAAAGATCATTGCATGAAATATATGACATCGTTGAGTTGTGTTGTATTCTCTATCCAGTTGGGGCTAATTGTTTTAGAAAATAAAATAAAGCTCTGGCATAAGCTGATAGTGTTGAAATACTTAGTACATGCTAACAGTCTACATTTCAGTGTTAATCAAACACTGGTAAGGTAGTTATCAAATTATAACTGTCGTGCACAGTTTTTCCTCTTATACATGCTAACAGTCTACATTTCAGTGTGTTTTCTGAAAATAAAACAATACTACAACAATATTATCAAAAATGAAGTACTGTACTAACACATGGCAAAAGGAGCCAAAAGTTATTATCCACTTGTCCCAGCATGCATAAACATCTTCACCTTGATCAATACCAAGCGCCAATATATATCACAGTTTGTTAGTTTTATTTAATTTATTTCAGGATCAAGTCTGACCTCAAAAGTTTTATGTAGAGAAATATATGTTAGTTAGATCTTCTTCCATTCCAAACGGATCACAGTTTGATGTTTAAGCGGGTCACATTACCAGTCAATAAATCTAGTTGAACATGTTAATTTCTCAAGTAGTTCAACCTGCAGCATTACATGAACTCCGCATTTTTTCTAATGGTGTTGAACGGGGTTTACAGGATTATGATACAAATAGGATAAACCTTGACCCTTACCTGTTAACCCCTGTTGGATCGTGTTCTGTCACACATTGCCTCCGCCACCTAAACTTACTACCGGAGCATACATCTAGAAATCCGATTTACACTGGATTTTACATCTAGCACTTGCCTTAAAGATCCTGCCTACGTGGCTTACCCTTTAGCCACTTATCCATGAGGGCCTGATGAAATTTTGTTAATTGTAGAGTCCTGTACCACCCTATGCAGCCAATATTCATACTACTTGCTTGTCTCTTGTTTGAAACATTCTATCTTCTTACTTATAAAAGGACGTTAAAAACATGTTATTCTTAGAAAGGTCATTCTCTTTAATATATTTGCTCGAGATCTTACCCCGAGCACACATAATTTTTAGATATTTACATAATTTTGAAGTCTTTCCTTGAATCTGCATCAGATTTGTGGACCAATAAGCTTGTTCCTCTTTAGGCATTTTCAGTATTCCTTTTAAATTTAACGTGGATCAGAAAATCGATATCTGTGTCATATTGTAGTCTGTAGCTACGTTAAATGTTTAGGAAACAACTATTCTTGGACATCTCTGTGATTTGAACAGGCATCAGCTCTGTGCTAGCTTAAGGAGTTTGCACATGCTAGCTGTCATTGAAATCTATTTACATGTTCTTGGATGTGGAGGAAAGAAATTAAGATTGAAATTCAATCCAAGGCTTTGGTTAATTCTCATTTATCACGTAGACAACACATGTGACTGCTATTCACTTTTAACCCTCACCTCTTGTATGTTCTTTCTCTGCTTCTGCCAAGTGCCACCCCTCTTCTGTCCCCTGGTCCATCTTTTCTATGGAACTAGGTAGTACAGACACGGACACCGCATCCAACACCGATACTGACCAGGACACCGCGATTTCCAAAAAACCAGATTTTGACACTGCTGAATTTCTATGTATTTTTATTTTATATTAATGTGTATACAACATGTATGATGAAAATAAATATCAATTGGAGCAGCTGAATTTCGTTCAAAATGGATGAGAAAATAAGATAGTGACACAAAATTGTCTCAACAATAAAAAGAAAGGAGGTTGGTAACAAGAAAGCAGCTGAATGTCTCAACAGAACCAAGATTAGAGTCTTAACAGTAACTAGAAGGAAGGGAAAAAGACGTGGGACCATAGACATGAAGGAGAGGTTTTATATAGCCAAATGGGTCTGCAAATGAGATCAGAAGCGTTGACCTATCTTCCTCTGGACTGATAAGAAATGGAGTCCCAAATTTGGATGCTTTTGGTAACAAAATAGAAAGAAGAAAGAAAGAGATGAGAGAGCAAGATGAAGGGTACCTTTTCCTGGGTCGATCTGATTGGGGTTTGGCTTAGAAGTTCATTTCTACTCCCCAGATTTGTCAATTATTACTCACTGGCCTTGAAATAAGTTTGGAATATTGTATTTTGGCCCCATACATGAAGACACTTCGTCAAGAGGTGTCCGCTACGGTGTCTGCCCGTCCGGCAATTAAAAGAAATAGTAACAGATTTGGACACTGCTGATAAGTGTCGTACATGTGTCCAGAGGTTTCAGTAAGTGTCGGACACCATACCTCGACCCATATGAGGTGTCGATGCTTCCTAGCTGTGGAGTCGGTTCTTTTTTCGGGATCTCAACCCATGGGAGGAAAAATGCAACTCATTTTTTCGATTCTATATTCCCTTTATGAAGTATAATTTCTATTAGTCTTAAATGGAGTCCCAAATTTGGATGCTTTTGGTAATAAAATAGAAAGAAGAGAGAAAAAGATGAGAGAGAAAGAAAAAGGGTACCTTTTCCTGGGTTGATCTGATTGGGGTTTGGCTTAGAAGTTCATTTCTAAGACCCAGATTTGTCAATTATTACTCACTGGTCCTGAAATAAGTTTGGAATTTTTTATTTTGGCCCCATACATGAGGACACTTCTTCAAGAGGTGTCCGCCACAGGGTCTGCCGTCCGGCAATTAAAAGAAATAGTAAAAAATTTGGACACTGCTGAGAGGTGTCGTACACGTGTCCGGAGGTGTCGGACACCATACCTCGACCCATATGAGGTGTCGATGCTTCCTAGCTGTGGACTCGGTTCTTTCTTCGGGATCTCAACCCATGGGAGGAAAAATGCAGCTCATGTTATCAATTTTATATTCCCTTTATGAAGTATAATTTCTATTAGTCTTAAATGGGTCCCCAATTTGTGTGCGGTCCCACCCCCCCCACCACCACCACCACATACACAAAGGGATAAAAGGAGAACATGAGAAACCCCCAAAACAGTAGGAAGAAATAAAAAATGTGCAATGGCTTTGTTAATTAAGCATGTTTACAAATTTCTCTGTTTCTCTCTGTGTACTGAGCTCTTACTAATTCCCATTGTTTCTGTTCCAGCATTAAGCGGCAATACACGGCATTTACTGGAACAAAACAATCAAGTTCTTGGACAAATTTCAGCTAATCTGTCAATGCTCAAGGTGACTGCAAACTCTCTCTCTGTGCCCCCCACCCACCAGAAGAGCTGTAGCTGATCTTAGGCGCTTATTTGGGGTGAACAAATTAAATAAACATTGCTCAGTTTCCGAATCACGTACTTTACGTATTTTATTTGAAAAGCAAGTATGATGGGCTACTATAAATGTTAGTTCTTAGGCTGTCCTTTTGGTCAGTTACATTTGATGAACTTAGCTTTATCACTTTCGTCATACTGTGAATTCTTTTGTCACCGTAAATGGGTTCCTCAATAATCTGATTGTGTTTTAATCTGTCTAATTGGTGGATAGCTTCTATTGATTCTCTGGCTTATACGTGCAAACTTCAGATTAATTTGTACCTTTAAAATTTTTCTTCCTTCTTTTCTTTTCTCTGAAGCTGATTTATGAAGCACGGGTGTGACAGCGTGGGTGAAGCGCCAGACTGATGCATGTCAGGTGCGGATGCAGGTCGGGTGCGGCATGGGTGCGCATTGGGTGTGTGTCCAAAATTGAGTAATTATAGATTTAACTTTCTGAATATTGGGTGCGGCTGGGGCACGGGAGCGACATGGCCGTGACACATACCTGATACTTAAGATTCAAAGTCAAATCTTGAAACCCAAAAAGAGATCATGTACAAGGGTTTTCCGAAAGGGTGGAGACTGCAGAGAAAGAGAGAGAGATAGAAGTAGTCGCCGGCAAGCCAAGGTGGCAGCGGAGTGTGGTGAACCAAAGCGGCAGCGGCGTAAGGCGTCTTTTTGATGTTGTCGATGCTTTTGTTATTTTCAATCCAGATAAGATATAAGAAATGGCACACTTTTTGATGTCTCCTAATTTATTTGTATCCACTTGTTAATTTATTTCTTAAACTAGCCCCAATATTTCAAAAAAGAACAGTAATAGCACATAGAAACTTTATTGTATTCAGCTGTACGATTTCAATATTTACAGAACAGACCATTAAACTTAACAAGATCTCGCTAATTTGGTTTGAAACTTCAATATCTACGTTTCATATCTACGGAACCACCCGTTAACTTAACAAACTCTCACTACTTTGGTTGGAACTATTAATATTTTTTTTCATATCCATAAATATACATACGTAATAACATCTGCCGAATCTCCGCCGCACCTGTATCCTGAAATATTAAGAATGATGTATCTGCGTATCCGCACCCTTGTCGTATCCGCAACTGCACCATAGTCCGTGCTTCGTAGAAACTGATCATGGTCAAGTTATCACATATTTTTCTGCACTTGCATATGCTGGTGATTGCTTTCAACATTATTGCATCTTTGAGCAGCTTTGATTCAAAGCTGATGTTTTGATATAATGTATCATTAACAGTTGCAGGATAATATTGATCTCCTTTGTCGCATGAGGAACAATATAACTTCCATCCTAGATGAGTAAGTAAATGATGCTATTGATCTTACTTGGGTTCATATCTGCATTTTCTGTAGCTAATAATCTCGTGAAAATATTGGTTTTAATTCTTGCAGCATGAGAGATATGCCTGGCATGATGAGCCGAATGCCACCATTGCCCTTATGCATAAATGAGGAACTTGTGAATAGTATTCTTCCTGGGACCAGTCAGGTAATTTCTTGTGTATAGTAAGTAACTGCTTTTCGATCTCTTTACAAATGGATCTGCTTTTGGTCCTATGCCTGAGCTCTTTTTCCCAGAACTACATCGTCCTACATCGTCTCCTCACCAAGTGTTTAAGGGTCATGCCTATAGAATGTTTATTGCTCAGAGTGCAAAGTTGTGCTGGGATAACTCAAAACATGACATTCGTGTTTTATGATTATCAGAACACAGCACCTTGAATATCACTAGAGGCACCTCAAGTCAACTTCATAAGTTTAAGGAGTATAAGAAAACTGATTGTCCTTGAAGAAAATTTGTTAACCAGTCCAACTTCATGTAGCAAGAGGAAACTCGTCCTAATCTGCTTAATCGATTGGATTAGTAGCTGGTGATGTTTCCAGGGCTCAACCCTGGATTGGTGGTGCTAATCAAAATTTTGATTAGTTGTAACTTGAGAAAAGAATTAAGACTTCCATCTCCAAGTTTAACTCTGGGACCCTCCAATAAGTCCGTTGGAATTGGCTCTGCTGCCATACGCTTAAAGGTCATTCATTTCATTCATTCTTATTAGTCATGCTACGGTGGTTCTAAAAGCCTTATCGATGGTAGATGCCTGTAATGGAGTCTCTTCTGTTCCATTTACGCAACTGCCGGAAGGCTGTGATCACTTCTATGAAATAGTGGGAAAGCTGAAATTTTTGTCTCCTAGAAAATGGCGAAAAACTTGTACTGTCAACTAAGAAGTTCGTTAAACAATAGCAGGGGGCATGGTTGAAAGGAGGAGGTGCGGTCATTTTGAAACATCAGTGTGTAGAGAAATTCTTCATAGGGAAGAATTACACTACGAGGTTTGGTATGATTACTTTGGTTTGTGGTGTGACAGGCTTTTTCGGAACACCTGTGACATGTGACCAAAAGACACTGCATGATGGGGAAACATATAGTTATACGGCCAAAATCGTTGACCTTTTTGTATTTTCTGCAGATGAAGGATGTAAAACTGCGCAAAAAGAAAACAAGCCAGCTTCCAGCCCAAACTAGAGCCCAGTAGAAGTCTGTCCAGAAAGTAAAAAATGTAAAACAGTTAGAAGTAACTCAAAAGGAATACGTCATACGTTCCTGAAAATATTCTTTAAGCTTTATGTCAACCTAAGTTCAGACTGTTTCATTTTCTTGGTAACCATCTCGAACTTGGCTGAAGTAATTGATCGAGTTTTATACATTTTATAGGCATTTTTTTTTTTCTATTGTAGCATCTTGACTGCTCTTCGAACTGATAATATTACACGGGGGGTTCAATCAAGGGGACCCGAATTAGAAAAGTGATCAACTGTTGCGATTGGATGACTAGTTCCCCTGACTAATGGTCATGATCACCACTTACTACTAGGATCTAACCGCTGTTTGCCTTAGAAGTACAACTGTCAATTAACAACTGGAAGCATGTACTTTTCTACACACAAATCCTTTCTGCTGCCCCAATGCACCGGTGGGGTCTGATATCACTGTTATGTCAATTTTTCGGGTTCTATGACTAATGGGTATCATCAATAATCAAGTAATTATCAGATTGTCATTCCAGACGGCACTGCAAATTCGATTTAGTGCATGGGGCATTGGGACATCCCTAGAGTCGATGCACTAAGGCTATAATAATGTTTCAAGTGCCTTCGTCAGAACTTTGGATTTCAATTATGCACCATCAAGCAAGCACTTTTCAGAACTATTGACACATCATGTGAGACTCCCGAAGTTTATCTTTGTACTTTTTTCTATCAACGAAAGCCAAAATTAAAATAATCAAAACTCCCTGAAACATGTTAGCTACAGTGCTCATCACTCAAGCGAAGGCTAGCTCTAATGCCAAAGGATATATGGCTTTTGCTAAAGTAGCGTACAGTTTTTGAAGCAGGTGATGCAACTACCTTAAAACTGCAACTACCTTAAAACTAACCTTGCTTTGTCAAAAGATAAACTGCTTTGGCAATAGGGTTAGCCTAAGCGAATCACAACAAAAGCAAACAAATCTCCTTGCAATATAGGCATACAGGTTTGGAAAGAATGCAGGAACTAATAAACTAAGATACACTATACGTCTTACAAAGGTTACAAAATGTATGCATGAGAGCTCATGCATCCAAATATTATTGTAGAAGTATGAGCGTTTTGCTCAAATATATTGAAAAAATATAGGTGTATCAAAGTCTATGCATCGAAGGAGGTTTTTGTTAAGATTTTTTTTAGTTTGTTTGTACGGTTGTACTTCTTCAAGTGAAAAAGGAAGAAGTAGAAGAAGTCTATATATCTCTTATAGGTCTAGTAGTGAAGCACGTACCTTGCACATAGCAATGTTAGCTTAGAATTTTGCTTTGAAAAGTATTAACCTTGTAGGTTCGGATGAAGATAAGTTCTATCTACGTATAATTCTTTGTGCATACTTATTGGGCATAAAAAAAGACTCCAGCATAGTCAGGAGTAAGCCATGGACCAAACAGATACAGGATGTATCCGTAGATGTTAACCGTTTAGAAAGAATTGATCGAGTTTAAGTGGAATAAAATTCAACCTCAAGGTGAATTTTTATGGCATTGTCCAAATAGGTTTTCGGAAGTGTCATGGCTTTATTCCTCATGTATTTGTTAGTAAGAACTACTAAATACACGAGAGGTAGAAGTAAGATCAGGGAAAGTACAATAATATTTAGGTAAAATTGCTAAAATATTCAAGTTATAAGACATGGAAAGAGAAGATTATTATATACCATTGCTAGGCATAAAGGATTGGGTATCTTCATGATGCTGTGTGTTGAAAGCTTATGTTTGTCCGTTATCTGTACATTATGGTTAAGTAAGAAACATCTATTTAATTACAACGATACTGAATTACTGATTGGGCAGGCCTACAACGATTTCCATAGCTATAGAAGACCAGTTTCATTACTGAAACAAGACATGCAAATTAAAAGAACATAAAACCCCTTTAAAAGCCTTCCATTGTTTTGAGTTTGTTTTTCCTAATTCACCCTAAGGAATAGAATAACATGTGTGCGTGACTTTATGTCAGCTATTTTTCCACATCAGACCATTTTTGCTCATCAACCCAACTGCATCAATTACTTTCATTAATAACTAACAGATGCCCTTTAAAATAAAATTACTCTCCGACCTGGCACCCGAAGCTCCTGAGTCTTGTTTTTTTATTAGTATCAATGGAGATATAGGTAGGAATTTTATATTCTTTTAGCTACAATAGTAAAGCTTTGCATAATTTCAGCAAGGTATGCTTGAAAGAAAAGGATTTGAGACTTTATCGACTGGAGATTTGATTCTAGAATCATGAGTCTTGCCTAAGAAAAATTTAGGGAAGTTTAATTACAATAGCCATCTAGTGATCAAGTGAGGAAATGAGCAAAAAGCCTGAAAGAGAGGCATATACATGGAACATATGATGAACCGGTCGAGACCTTGTAACAGTATAACCTAAAGAAGATTCAATCTTATCAGATCACCACAGACGCAAGGCATCTGATTGGTAACCCTGGTAAGTATTGGGGAAATGTTTCACCGAGTTATGGACTATGTTAACTAATGACTATTATGCCATGAAGTATACATCAATTACCTGCATATCATTGCCTAAGATATGAAGCATAGCAATCAGAATCAATACACTTACAGAAGCAAAAAAAGAAAAAAGAAAAAGAAAAAGAAAAAGAAAAAGAAAAAGAAAGAATCAGCCCACTTGTTCATCGATTAATCCGAGCCTCTTCATGAATGAAATTGACACACGTCCACTCCGCAGCCATCATGGCTCACCTCACCCTCATCGTCACAACCCCCCATCAAGACCAGTACAGGAGGTACTCGCTGCCATCCTAACCAGTCATCACCAACCCATCCTCTTCTCCAGCTTTGAAGCAGAGGGAGCAGAAACTGTGACAGCCTTGGAGGAAGCCCCAACAGGGTGCTGAAACACTTGTTCATTCTCCCTTGCAATTATACAGCATGTATTCATTCCTATTATGTAGGCACCCTGCAATGGGATGGTCACGTGAGTCCCATAAATAGGGTCGACTATGGCTTGGAATTCAATGGGCTGGGGCAAAGGGTTGAGCCCGTCGATGCTGAAATGGAACGACCGAGTCCTTTGTCGCTAAAGTGACAATATAGCAACACATAGACGGCCTTTAGCAATCAAAATGGACTAGAAATGACTACATACTGCTTGTCTCGGATGTAATACCCAATGTATCTCGCAACAGCAAAGCTGTTCAGTCCCACGGGGCTGATTGGAATTGTGTTGTACAGACTTTAAAATAAAGAAATGAAAAATAGGCAATTAAAGCATAGCAATTTGTATCCCATCAGACTATGCTCTTCCTTGTGGCTGTTGTTTACTTTAGTCTGGTCTTGAGTTTTAAAGTTGTCAAGATGAGGAGGGGACACATGTTAGATTTTATTGCTTTTTTCTTTAACGATCATTAAATTAAGTTATACAAAACCAAATTAACGTGAAAAAATTCAAAATTACAAAAGTCAAGATAACCTTTTGTGCTTTTATATATATTATGATAGTGGAAAGCAAGAGTCCTTGCTCTAGTATAATTGTGGTAGATTAAGCCTTGGATTTATACCTTACTTGAGATCCTAGAATTGTGGGATGATATTAACCGTATCTGACAACGCATTAAGTTTATAAATACGTAATCCATAGGAAACAGATTGGAAAAGGAAAAAAAATGGCAATGTAGAATAGTTGTAAGAAGCTTGAATGAAAAAAAAGGATGTATATGAGCACAGAACCCAAATGTGCTTTTTTACCATACTATATAGACGCCTTATAACTCCATTTAACAAAATTGATTGGAATTATATTATCACATTTTTTAACAAGCAATATTGAATAGTGAACCAAGCCCAAAAACCTGAACTAGTTTTGTGCAAACAAACTGGCACTCTGTGCTATTGGTGTTTGACCATTTCTGGTCATAGTGATCAGAGCTCTCCCGAGTTGGGAAGGATGGCCTGCTACATAATTAGTTCAAAACTGAAGAAGACATGATCTTGGTAAGCTTTGAAATTCCAATTAAAGAAAAAGTTTTGAAACACAGGATGCACTGCCTCTAATCATGAATTTCACATGATCTAGGAATATATGAAGTAAATGGCATTCTAGATGGTCTTCTTCCTTCAATAGCCCACTTTTGACCTTGGGCACAAAGCTGGGGGGTTGTGAATGGAGAACATATGTCTTGAGCAGAGGCTCATTATGAGGCAGAAGGTCGTCTCATTTGATTTACTGAAGGACCTTGGTGCAGCATGGTAGAGATCCATATGTTGTCCCACTCGGTGAGGGCAAAGTCTTTTCATCAAAGCGGTCTTTTAATCTCCAGCTCGCTTCGGGTTTCAGCTATGAACCTTAACTTTAATCGATGGTCTCGCCTGCCAGTAATAAGCTTTACCAGGCAAAGGTGGAACCCTCATAGATAAGAAACACATCATGATGTTCCCTCTTTCCTGTCCCTTCTTCTGTGGGCTAGGTCTATATGCCTATAGTTACTTAAATGCTCAATCTTGAGTGCGAGGCTATCTCATTTGATTTAGTGAAGGACCTTGGTGCGGCATGCTAGTGATCTGTGTTTTGATATCCCAAATCGGATGTGGGATGATTTGTGATTGGCCTTCGAAGACCGTGCCCATGAACTCAAAGTACCTACTTGGCTAGCCCTTTTGAGGGAGACATTACCCTGTAGTGGGGCCGTGGACCGGGTTGTTCTAGATGGTATGAGAGTCATGTGGTGGGCCCATCGACTGGGATGTTAAGTATGGTATCAGAGCCGACTCTCGAAAGCTTGGGCTGGGCTATCCAGTCGAATTGTCAATGGTTGGGGGAAATGAAGGATGGCCCTGGTATATCCCACATCAAGAGGATGGTTGGGGCAATGAAGGGTGAGCCGGGTATATCCCACATTGGTTAGAGAAGAAGATTTTAGGCTATATGCGATCGAGCCTTATCGAGGACGCTAAGGAATAAAGTGGAGAGATTGTGATATCTCACATCTGACGTGGAATGATTTGTGATTGACCTTATAAACCCTGCCCATGAACTCATAAGTACCTTCTTGGCTAGCCCTTTTGAGGGAGGCATTGCTTTATTGTGGGGCTGTTACAGATATATTCGACACCGGATGTGAGATGATTTGTGATTGGCTATAAGATCCTGCTCATGAATTCATAAGTACCTACTTGGCTAGCCTTTTTTAGGGAGACATTGCTCTGTGGTGGGGCCGTAGATCGGGTTGTTAATGATGGTATCCGAGCCGACTCTCGAAAGTTCGGGCTGGATTATCCAGTCGAGTTGCTGATGGTTGGGAAAAACGAAGGCAAGCTCTAGTATATCCCACATTAAGAGGATGGTTAGAGTAACGAAGGGTGAGCCGGGAATATCCAACATTGGTTAGAGAGGAAGATTCTGGACTGTGTAATCGAGCCTTAGTGAGGACGCTAAGGTATAAGGAGGGAAGATTGTGATTTCCCATATCGGCTGTGGAATAGTTTGTAATTGGCCTTATAAGACTTTGCCCATGAACTCATAAGTACCTACTTGACTAGCCATTTGGAGGGAGGCATTGCCCATTGGTGGGGCCGTTGACCGGGTGTTACACATATGTTGTCCTGTATGGGACTCATGCGTGCAGCACGGGACTGCTCCACTGCTTACTAGATGGATTTAGTATTACGTTCTTTCATTCTTGAGAGTTGTGGTCCCTATGCACATGCTTTAGTCGTTGCTCTTGTACAGTAGGGATACACTTGGCCTAAGCTGAGGACCCCTCGTTATTTCACAGCTAAACAGGTGTAATGTGTGTCAAAACCGTTCAGACATAATATTATGCACTCCCTTACCTGAACCTGCTAGTGTGTGGAAAGTTCATAGGAAGAATCTTGTAGGATGCTCAAGACTTTTAGGAAGGCTGATTCTGTCTTCGTGGTGGCTATAGTGGCCTTATTCTAACTCTTGTGAGAGATCTCTGATTCATCACATATAGGTACTTGTTTTTCAAGGAGGTACATCAGCGTGCATTTTTAGGACATTCACACTTCTAGAGTAAGCTTTAAACCTACTTGAAATTTGTTAGCACCAATCATCTCTACTCAGGTAGACAATTAAAGAGGCAACCGCAGCCTTAGTGATATGCTTAGATGTTTAGCTGTATATGTCATTGGGACCGGACTTGTTGTCTGTAACAACTCAAAAATTGAACAACTGAAAAATCTCCTTTAGGACGAAGTGGTCGTTCCTCTGTTCCTTATATCATGTGCAGCAAGATGTGCTTGAGATGCTGCGAAGTGCCAATGCTAAGTACGAAAACTCTTTTCGAGCAGACTTTTTTTGGCAGGGATGTGGTCATTTGCTTCAGGTGATAGGTTTTCTGCGGGCTCTCATGGCAAGTAGATTCCTAGGAAGTTTGCCAGCTTTTAGCAGACTTCAGAAGTTGGGCACTAGTTTACATCTTCTCTATCTTCCTGCTGATGTGGCCACTTATCCAATTCCAATGTGGCTTCTGGGTCCATGTTGTATGAACCTGATTAAACCAACAGAGAGTTTGTAGGGGATGTTATTGATATCACGACCAACGTTGACCCTTTTGCGTGCATGCAGCTTCATTCATAAGACTATTGTAGCGTAAAGTTGTTTCTTTATATCATGCCTGAAAAGCCATCACGTTAAGTAACATACCACTTTGGGGTTCACATGACGTTCTGCAACTATTTTAGCATCAAAAGCATTGCAGTTGTTGAAAACGAGATTGTGCTGCTGCCTTGCATTGCACTGAAATCTTTATTCTTTTTGAAGCTTTGTTTGTACATTGAAGTACATTGCCTTGGCTCAAATGTCAATATTGATGCAGCTGAGCTAAGAAACTAACTTGATGGCACGTCGATTATCTTCAGACAATGATGTTTGGCTCATCAAGTGGAATCCATGTGAAGCAGGAGCCAAGATGTTGATGGGGGATTCTTATGATTGAGTTCGGAGTTACCTGGTCTGTGTAAGTACGAAATGATTTCCACTGTAAATTCATAAGAAGCTGTTAGAAGCTCTTTCTTGCTTTCCTGTAAAAACATTCTCATCTCACATATTGGTACCACGATAAGAAATTTGTAGAGATCCCATTTTTGGAAGCTGAAAAAACTTTTTCTCAATGGATTCTGAGCTCAAGCACAAGATAAATAATGGCCAAACCAATAATCTGTCGGCGACAGAGGAACCTAAGAATTGGGTAATCTCCTTTGAGCTAAGTACATTGTTGTTGTAGCCTTGTGCTCTTATGTGTGCGTAATTACATGAGCAAATAAAATCAGAACTGATATTTTGTGCATAGTAAAGAGGAAAATGTGTTTGTGTGTTTTTTTTCCGTTTGTATGGCACGCCACACAGGAAAAGTTATCTGTCTTGTATTAACGATATCTGATTATGCTATCCCCTACTTTATACTTCTATTTACAAGTACAAAGATTGGATTGTTGTAGTCAAACTACCTTAGGTGTGGTGATGTGGTTCAGCAATCCTCGGAGCATATGACTGGAAGAGGTATCAAAGTGACTCATTAAATATGCCATAAATATTGATCGATTAATTAAGGTAGTATTTGCTTACAAAATGGAAGGGCTACCGCATGTAAGTGCCAATCTGGCACCTTTAATTTAAGCAAGAGGACACTAAGCATATTGTTGTCTCCCATTGCATCTGAGATTGATACAGTAGTCTCCTCCTCGTCATATCCTCTACATATTTCTCTAAGAGAACTGCTGAACTTTTCCGAGACTCATTTAACACTCTTTTATTACTCGGTTGGTTTTGCTTGTAAATATTTTGTTCTAAAAGCAACTTTTCTGATCCTTATAAATGTTACTGAAAATCGTGAACATTTTGGTCCCTTATGCCGGTTTCACCCGCTTATAGCCGGTTGCTTAGATGATTTAATAGCTGCATCAGAAATGCCTTTGCTTGAAGAGCATTAGTCTTCCTACCACTGCAGTTTCACTAATGAGAATAAAGCGAACTTATCAGTTCCTATTTAGAACTATAAATCAAGATTCCACATTGTTCTTCCGAAACGGATGATGACACTCGAAGGGAGTTCCTGTCTCAAAAGTTTATGTGAAACTGTGTTTGAGAGCAACTGTGCAGTAGTGCTAAGTTACTAGCAATTTAACACTGGCAAAATTATGTCGTTCCAGTCGCTTGGCTGCCTTCGTTTAATCTTTCCCCACCCCAAGAACCATGCTACCTACATTCAGTTTGGAAAATGGTGAGCAAAATTGTTGGACTTAAAAAGTGCAGAGCAGATTGAAAAATCTAGCCGGAAACATCAGCTTTACCAACGAATGTTTTCATGTATGATTGAGCCTGCCAGAGCGCCTCCACCCTGTGCACACACGCACGCAAATGGACATAACTCACTGTACATGTATGATTGAGCCCGCCAGAGCGCCTCCACCCTGTGCACACACGCACGCAAATGGACATAACTCACTGTACAAACTTCGAAAAGTTTATTTAGCTAAGAGCCCGTGTGAGACTGATTTTAGATGAAATTGCAATGTCTATTGTGAAAAGCTGTTTTATTATCTGCAGCATGCTTGATTCTGGCTCGTCAAAAGCTGGTGAAAGTTGTGGGAACTGATCCATTGTTCGAGCGGGCAATTTCTGCTAAGTTGCTTGCGTGATCTGACCGTCCATCTGGCCCAATGGGCGGGTTAGATTTCGTCGTCCGCTACATTATGTGGTGGACAGTACTTTCGGACGAACGGTAAATAATGAATGAATATTCACCGCTATATAATTGTTTAGACTCAAACATAAAAAAAGTTTTTGTAAAATGATATGATATTTTTATGATCATTCAGACAGTAATTAGCTGTACAATGTACACGTACTTTCAAACTAATTATCTTAAAAAATATTCAAAATTGTATGAGTGGTCGAAAAAGTGCCGAATATGATCATGAAGTAAAGTAATTAGAATACAGATATTGTCACTATAATATTATAGTTTCTTTTTTCACAATTATTTCTACATTTTAAAAGGTTGGTTATCTGAAAAGAAGTGAAATAGCTCTACTTACTTTCATTTTTTCTCTAAGTTTTTCATGGCATGTTTTTGAGTAGGTTTATTTAATTAATTTGAAAAATAATATACTAAAAAATGTTTGTGCCTCTTTTGTAATTTCTTTTACAAACTTTAAATTTCATTGTAAAAGATAGTAGTAGATGTCTAATTTAATCTATAGTAAGGAGTTCTATAAAATAAAATTGTTGATTAATGATGCGCCAAATAGCATGGAAAATTAAAAAAATGTCTTCCACTATTGGATCATTCAACAAGATAAACACATGTGATGAAACTCACATTCAAAATAAGAAAATAAAATAATTTAAATGAGTCTGTATTACTTAGGAGGTTACCCCTTTGTATTCAAACGTGTAAACCCATGTACATATATATAGAACTCAGGACTCAGGTTGTATAGGTAATTGAGATGAAATGAAGCAAAGACAAATTCCTTTATCTAACATGGTGTCAAGAGCCTGAAGTCAAACGACCTCTCTTCTCCTTTCCTGGCGACCTCAATATTTTTTCCCTGTCACGGCCTCGTCCCCAACACCTTCTACCCCTAACTCCTCCATTGTCTTTCCTTTAAATCACCTTCACCACCTCATATCTGTTAAACTCACCACAGACAACCACCTTTTCTTTGGGAAAGTCAATTTTTGCCACTTCTTCGTGGTTATGATCTCCTTGGATTTGTTGATGGCACCCATATGTGTCCTCCCAAACATCTTGAACCCAATGAAATGCCTACACCAACATCTGATCTCACGGTTGCCTCATCTGGTTCTTCCCCTGAAAACCCTTCCTACACTCTCTGGCAAAAACAAGACCAACTTCTACTCAGCTGGATCTTGTCCTCACTCACTGAACTTGTGTTAGCACAAGTTCTTGGCCTACATACATCTGCTGATGTCTGGCATTCTCTCAAGCGCATGTTTGCCTCTCAATCGAAAGCCAAAATCTTCAATCTTCGTTACGATCTTCTCCATCTTACCAAAGATGATCGTAACATGACTGATTATTTTCCAAAGGGAAAAACAATCCGAGACACTCTAGCTGCAATTGGTCACCGAGGCTCTGATGAAGACCTCATCAATGCCTTGTTAGCTGGACTTGGTTCTGAATACCAAATTGGGATGGCAAAAAAATCCGTACCCGCGGATCTCCGCCCCGCCCCGATAGGAGCGGGTTATTTTGACTTTGACCGGGGCGTGGAGCGGGTATGGTATTTTTTAAAAAAACCTGTAGCGGGTTAGGGTCGGGTATGGTATACCCTTAAATCCGCCCCGTGATCCGACCCGCCCCGCCCCGTGTACCTTACTTCTTTAGTTAATCTTAGCCATACCCTTATTTTGTAGTTGATCTTAGCCGTCCATAGGATACCATATATATATGTTCCTCTTTTTTTCTTGCAAATTGGAAACCCTAAAATCCCAATCTGTATCTGTGCGGCACTGCGGCTGTGCCTTCTCACTCTCACGGCTTTCCACTCTCGGCTGGCTCTCACCTCTCTGCGTCTCCTGTCTCCACGGACCACCGCAGTACCGCACGGCTGTCGGCGCACGGCGGTCGGCGCACGGCCACTCTCCACCGGACAGCCACGAATTGAAGACGACCGTTGAGGAAATCTGCATTCAGGTAATCAATCTCTCTCTTCCATGTTTTGTTCATCTTCGTTGTCGTTGTCGTTGTCTTCTTCTTGAAAGAGAAATTTTTTTTTGCTGATTCACAAGTTAAAACTTAGTTAACAAAATCATCACATACTAGTGTTGCCGTTTTGTTGGAGTGATGGTTGTTGGGATTCCCTTCTTGAACAACAGGGTCGCCGTTTTGTTGGGGTTATGGCTGTTGGGAGGTCGCCGTTTTGTTGGGGTGATGGCTGTTGGGAGTCCCTTCTTGAACAACAGGGTTGGTTACGGGTTTTTTTGCGTGCTACAGCGGGGGCGGGGCGGAACGGGGCGGGTTCGGGGTTTCTAAATCTGCGTAAGATCGGTTATGGTATTTAACATACATAACCCGGTCCGGGGCGGGGCGGGGCGGGGCGGGGCAAAGTTCACGGAGTAGCGGGGCGGGTTCGGATTTGGCAAAATCCGCATCCGACCCGCCCCATTGCCATCCCTATTACCAATCCTTTGTCACCTCTATCACTACCCGCCTTGATTCCATCTCTCTGGTTAGTCTCTATGCTCTTCTTCTCACTCATGAGACTCAGATTGAAAGACAGCATGTTCGTGAATTATCCTCACCCCAAGTGCATGCAGCAATCATTAACCTCACACCTCCATCTCAACCATTGGCCCCACCTCCCAAATTTCAACACCCATATCCACTTCCTCATTCCAACGGCGACAAATACAGAGGGCGTCAACTACTCCATGGCCGCTCATCCGGTCACTTCTCTTCCCAGCCAACTTCCAACCGTCCTGCCGATTCCATTATATGCCATCATTGCAATCAACCTGGTCACATTCGACCTCATTGCCTGTATCGTCCACCTCGTTCATCTTCTCCTGCGGCTTATCTAGCCACTCCCCCGTCTCCACAAACCTATGACCCGGCATGGTATCCTGACTCTGGTGCCACAAATCACATAACCAATGACGTGATCAATCTCTCTCAACTTGCTCCGTATGATGGTCCTGATCAAGTTCGCATTGGCGATGGCAGAGGTTTGCCTATTCATCACACTGGTCATTCTTTATTAAGTTCTTCAACTAGGAAATTTAAACTAACAAATATGCTTCATGTTCCCTCAATATCCAAAAATTTATTATCTGTTCGTCAATTCACTGCTAATAATGATATTTATTTTGAATTTCACCCTTATATTGTTTTGTTAAGGATCGTATTTCCGGAAAGCCTCTACTCCAAGGTTGCCTTAAACAAGGACTCTACCAGTGTTCGTCTTCTGATGTGTCTTCATTGTCGTCGACAAAGAAAAACACTCCAGCCCCACTACTTGTCCAAGCCCCTCTGTCGTTATGGCATTCTCCCCTTGGTCACCCTTCGTCACGTTTCGCACATAGTTCATAAGTTTTCGCTTCCCCTTAACCCAAATAAAGGTACAAATGTGACTTGTGAGGCATGTTGTTTAGGCAAAAGTCACAAGCTCCCATTTGAATCATCTCATGTACTCTCTTCATCTCCTCTTGAATTAATTTATAGTGATCTTTGGGGTCCTTTCCCCTGTTGTTTCCCATCAAGGCTATCATTACTATGTTCATTTTCTTGATGATTTTAGTAGTTATACTTGGATCTTTCTACTAAAATTAAAATCGGATGTCATGCATATATTTGTTCAGTTTAAACAACTAGTGGAGAACTTAACCGGCCATCGCATTAAAACTGTTCAATCTGACTGGGGTGGTGAATATCGTTCCCTACAGAAATATTGCCACCAACATGGCATTCTTCATCGTCACTCATGCCCACATGTTCATGAACAAAACGGTGCTGCTGAACGCAAACACCGTCATATTGTTGAAACAGGCCTTTCACTAATGGCCCATGCTCATGTTCCTCAAAAATTCTAGAAAATGCCTTCACAACTTCAGTCTTTCTCATTAGTCTGTCTCCCGTCACCGGTTATTCAAAACCTTTCCCCTCTTGAGAAACTATTTCACACTCCACCTGATTTTAATCGTCCCAAAGTTTTTGGCTTCCTTTGCTATCCACATATTCATTCGCCCATATGTCAAAAACAAGCTCGACTTTCGCTCTAAGCAGTACATATTTCTTGGTTACAGTCCTATTCATAAAGGCTATCGGTGTTTTGACCCCGCTACCAATCGTACTTATATCATCCCCTCACGTTCTTTTTTTCTAAAATGATTTTTCTTACCGTAAAAAACCCCAATATGACTATCCACCATTACTTCCGACGCCTAACTAGAACCTCACGCCATCTCTCTAATTTCTCCGCCACAAAATTCCACACATTTTTCCCAATCTTCCTTCATCTAGACTTGCCACGTGTCATGACCCCCCCCCCCCCCACCACCACATGTTCTTCTCCTCTCATCTCATCTCATCTCATTAATTCCCCACCTGTTCCTCCATCTCCCTCAAATCCACCTAGCCATGTGTCACTTCCATCTTCCTCCCAACTTCCTTTTTCTTCTCCCTCACATATCACTCCATCTTCTAAAACCCACTCCCCAATACCAGCCCCCTGCTCCCTAATTCTTATCCTTTATCTTCTCATCATAATTTGTCTCCTCTCAAATTTACATCCTCACCAAACCCCATATGCAAAATCCAACAAATCCCGCCCACTACTCCCTTATCCCCATCAAAACCAACACTCTTTATCTAATCCAAATTTAAAAACCCATACTACATGCTTCCCCTTTATTCTAGCCACATGCCCCCCCATTTTAACTTCCTCTTCCCCACCTACTGTATCTTCTTTTAACAATAAATCTTCTCCCATTTTAAAACCCCAAATTTGGGTCCCCTGCCCCCTTCATCTCCTGATCACAATCCGAATCCAACATACACCCTCTCATCAGTTCAAACTCAAACAAATCCACCAACTCCTGCCTTATCCAACGCTACACCCCCTTCCACCTTCTCCACAACAACCTGAACCACATCACACCACTACCAACGCTCCTTCCAATGACACTTCTTCTTTTGATTCTAATAATAATAAGCCACCAACTCTGCCCAATAAACCTCTGCCTCCATCTCACCATTAAATGATAACCCGTTCTCAAGATGGCACGCGAAAATCAAAGGCCTATCTTACCTCAAAATATCCTCATTCATCGCTAAAGTTAAACCCACTACTTATTCTCAAGCTGCTCAGCATGCCCACTGGCGTCACGCCATCCAGGATGAGTATAATGCCTTGATACGTAACCACACTTGGTACCTCACTCCTACTCCTCCCAATGTCAACCTTATTGGATGCAAATGGCTGTTCCGAATTAAACGTAAAGCTGATGGCTGCGTTGATCGCTACAAGGCCAGACTTGTTGCAAAGGGCTATCGTCAACAGGAGGGCGTTGACTACAGCGAGCCCCGTTGTCAAACCTACTACTGTCCGTCTCATTCTATCTCTTGCTGTCTCTTTTCGCTGGACGCTCCGCCACGTTGATGTCAACAATGCCTTCCTCAACGGCTACCTTGATGAAGCTGTTTATATGACCCAACCCCATGGACTTCAACATCCACAATTTCCAAATCATGTTTGTAAATTGGGAAAGGCTATTTACGGCCTAAAACAAGCACCGCGTGCATGGTATGCCCGTTTGTCACAGCGCCTTCTCACACTGGGTTTTAGAGTCTGTCTCTCTGACACCTCTCTCTTTATTTCTCCTTCGTACACCCACTATTTTTCTATGTTTCCTCATCTACGTTGACGACATCATAATCAATGGCAATTCTCTATCTGCCAAAAACAAACTTGTCATTGACTTGGACGCGGAATTCGCTGTCAAAGATCTTGGCCAACTACACTACTTCTTTGATATTGAAGTTATACACACTTCTCATGGTCTCTTACTTCATCAGCTAAAATACATTATCGATCTCCTCACCCACACACACTTGGACGCTGCAAAACCAGTTCACAAGAAAAACAGCTTTTTTTTTTACCGACTTCTAGCGACGGATTCGAATCCGTCGCTAAAAGTCACTTTTACCGACGAATTTTGTTCCGTAAAGGTCCGTTGTTAAAAAAACTTTTCCGAAGGATTTTTCGTCGGTAAAGATCTTTAGCGATGGATCTTTACCGATGGAATATTCTGTTGCTAATTTTTATTTTTGATTTTCTCCCTCTTTTTCTTTTGCCAAAAAAAATTTAAAAATGATATTTATCGACGGACTTTTGCCAACGGAATAAATCCGTCGGTAAAAGTCAAAATTTTTGAAAATTTATATGATCTTTAACAACGGATTTTTTGAGACGGCCAAAATCCGTCGCTAAAAGTCCTTAAAATTAAAAATTCCTACACCTTCGTTCTTTTCTCCCCGTCGCTCACACCATTCCCTTCTTCTCTCTCTCTCTCTCTCTCTAACCCTAAATCGTAACCACTCACCTCCCACACATCCAACCCGCTGCTACACCCCCACCTCGCTGCCTCTACCGCTTGCCGACACACAGGGGCGGAGCTACGTATGAACCGAGGGGGCTAATGTACGCCCTCAACTTCTCAAAAAAAAGTTCAGTCTGCGACTCTCTCTCTACGCCAAGTCTCTCACCCACTCCCCAGACCCAAACGGCACATACCCACTCGGCCACTCACCTGCGACGGTCGACGGCAACACGCGGACACGACAGGGGCTCCTGCCTCCTTGAGTCGACTCTCTCTATTGAGCTCGGCTCAGATTTGGAACGAGTGGAGCCGTGGACGCGCCGATCTGGAAGTACAAGTGATCGGTGAATAGCGACGGCGAGGACTCTACCGGCCAAGAACCCACTGCCGGCGACGACGTGTTGACGATCGGTGACCCTTGCGGTCAATTAGTCAATTGCCTAAATATTTTTTTAAAACTTTTTCTTCAGAAATTCAGATTTTTAAAAAAAAATATAAAAATATATACTTTTAGCGACGGAATTTTTCGTCGCTAAAAGTAAATAATTCCGTCGGTAAAAGTAATTTTTTTCCGACGGATGACATAATTCTGTCGCTAATCTTTTAGTAACGGGATTATAGACAACGAACTTTTAGCGACGGGGTGTCTGTCGCTAAAAATTTTGGCGACGGATTTAGGGTTTTAGCAACGGAAATATCCATCGCTAAATGTCCTTTTTCTTGTAGTGCATGTCCACCACCAACCTGCTTTCTCGCCATCATGGTGAACCCCATTCATCCCCCCTCTGACTATCGTAGTGTTGTTGGAGCTCTTCAATATCTTTCATTCACTCATCCCGATATTTCTTTCTCAATTAATAAGGTCGCTCAGTTTATGCACTCGCCCACATCTGATCACTGGGCTACCGTTAAGCGTATTTTACGCGATCTTAAAGATACTCTCCACTTTGGCCCTTTTCTCTTAAAAAGTTCTCAACTCTCATTATCCGCCTACTCTGATGCTGATTGCGCTGGATGCCCAGATGACCGCCGTTCTACTAGTGGGTATTGTGTCTATCTTGGTACAAATCTTATCTCTTGGAGCTTCAAAAAGCAACCCACCGTTGCTCGCTCCAGTACAGAAGCTGAATATAAAGCTATCGCTACAGTGGCCTCTGAACTTGATTGGATCAAATCCGTGTTATTGGAACTTCAACTTACCCCGTCTCATCCCCCCACATTTTGGTGTGACAACATTGGTTCACTATACCTTTCCATTAATCCTATATTTCCCTCCCGAACCAAACATGGTGAAATTAACTACCATTTTGTTCAGGAACGTGCTGCTAGCAAGGCTCTAGATGTCTGATTCATCTCTACAGTTGACCAGCTCAGCTGATATCTTCACCAAAGCAATATCTCTGCCCCGATTTCGCCTAATTCGCAACAAGCTTCACATATATAATACGCTGAGCTTGCCGGGGCGTGTATTGGATCATTCAACAAGATAAACACATGTGGTGAAACTCACATCCAAAATAAGAAGATAAAATAATTCAAACTAGTTTGTATTACTTAGGAGGTTATCCCATTGTCTTCAAACGTGGAAACCCATGTACATATATATAGAAGTCCGGACTCAGGTTGTATAGGTAATTGAGATGAAATGCAAAGACAATTCCTTTATCTAACATACACTAATAAGGATATAGTAAGAAAAATGAATAATGTAAATATGATTTCGTGTATAAATTCTTGAAATTTAACTTTTTCGTACAAAAACAAAATTAGTACCTAAAATGTCAAAGGACAAAGTAACATTCTAGTTTGATGTGAAATAATTAATTACTCATTGTATGCTTCACCTTTTGAATACTTTATTTATTTTGAACTTTTGAATCTTACTAATTTTAAGCACTATAACATGCTTTACCATTATGAAACAATTTTCTGGATTATGCTTTCATTGAATTTCTCTTGATTATGATGCTGCTTATTTGTGAAATGCATGAATACGATATGTTTCGATTTCGATGGTTTACTTCAAGAGAATACGAATAAATCCCAAATTTCAAAACCAACGACATGATGCTTAAATATATTTAAACTTAAACATATTCATAGCGTTTAAATAGAACTCACCCGGGCCTTATCCAGGTTACTGAACTAGTATACATAATAGACGAAACATTGTGTGTTGTAAAGGCGATACATAAGTTTTTTTAGTGTTTATTTTCCTTTTTATCCCTTTTAATCATGCGACACGTCATCTTTGTTCAATTTTGCGACACGTCATCATTTTTGTTTTGGTGTTTCATTCCTCTTTTACCTCTACTTATTAAAATTTCACATGCATCATGACTCTTTATTATTAAAAAATTCGGAGGTATTATTATCATAAATTCAGTTAACCTTATAAGACTAAAAAAATCAATTTTACACATTCTAAAACTCTACCCAATAAATGTATTAACACAGTAGGACTTAATTTTGACTATTAACACCTCAAAAATACTTTAAATTACAAAATAAACACTCAAAACATAAAATAAAAATAAAACAAACATAAATTATACGTCATCGTGTTTGTTTTGGTGTTCTAATCCTCCATTACCTCTACTTATTAAAGTCACACATTTATTTAGTATAACTTATTATTAAAAATTCAGAGGTATTATTATCATAAATTTAGTAAACCTTATATGAGTAAAAAATCATTTCTACAACTTCTAAAACTCTACTACTAACACTTCAAAAACACTTTGAACACTTCAAAAACACATTTTACATCTCATCATATTTGGTTTGATATTTCAATCCTCTTCTACCTCTACATATTATAGTCACACATGCATCATGGCTCTTTATTGTAACTTATTATTGAAAAATTCGGAGGTATAATTATCATAAATTTAATTAACATTGTAAGAGTAAAAAATTAATTCAACACCTTCTAAACTCTATATAGTCAACGTATCAACATATTAGAACTTGATTTTGACTATTAGCACATAAAAAACACTTTAAATAACAACATAAACACTCAACATAAAGAAAATATAAGTCACTTATGAAAAAAAGGTAGGTCACAAATTAAAAGCTTTTTTTCGTTATACAGAAGCAACATGTAAAAAGAATGAGTTCATTGTTGTAAATAATTTAAAAATACGAATATGATATTTTGCTTCATGAGTTAATTCTGATTATATTACATTGAACTTGAAAACACATAAGCTTCTCTAAGTGTTATTTTTTTATTTAGCCCTCTTACTTATACAACAAGTTATCCTATTTGTTTTGGTCATTTTCTTTTTTCACCCCAACCTATTAACTATTTACTATAATTTATTGTTAAAAAATTGTGGATATTATTGGTCCATTTTTGTAGACATTTTAAAATTAGTTTTTAAAATACTACCTAATGAAATTACTTACATAGTAGGCCTTAATTTTGATTGTTAATACCAAAAGTGCACTTTAAAATAACAACATAGAATCTCACAAATATAAAGTACGAAGACCATATATCAAACATAAAGATGAATATTTAACATCTTTTCATATAAGCAATATAAGAAACGAATATGACTTCATTTTTTGATGTCTTTAAAATGCCAAAATACAGATTGTCACCGTAATGCTACACTATTTCTTTTATAGGGTTAATTCTATCTTTTTAAATAATGGGTATTTAAGAAATTTTTGCCCACTACCCAGGTCATAGGAAGATGCCTACAACATTTCATACAGTGAAACTCAATGGTTGTTGTATACTTTTAGTGGCACTTATTTAGTGAGTTTAAAAAGGTACTTTTAAAAATTATTAGTCATTGTATCAACAAAAATGACACTAAGCATATTTATCGATCATTAACTGTTTTGTACAGAGGGTTATAGGGATTTTCATGAGGGGTAGGTAAAAATAATTCATTATCTGAAATGAATTAAAATTGATCCCCGTGCTTCTATTTCAGTTCCGACGTCTATTTTAGTTACCTATTTATGTCTAAACAATAAACTATTAATTGTATAATTAGTGCACCTTTTTTAAGATTTTTCTTTTCCAATAAAAAGACAGCGACACATTTTTAATTAATTATGTTTTAATTCATGTGTATATATTGAAAAATCTACCAAAATATAATGTTAAATATGTGATATGCTAACTTCACAAAATTCGTTGTATAGGACTGTAGTAGTTGTCTAATTTAATATATGGTAAGGAATTCTATACTTATAAAATAATGTTGATCAATGATGCGCCACATAACGTGAAAAACTAAAAAAAATGTCTCACACTTATATGAATATGGTAAGCAAAATGAATAGCGCAAATATAATTTTAAGTATAAATTCTTGAAATTTAACTTTTTTGTACAAAAACAAAATTTTTACCTAAAATACTAAAGAACAAGGTAACATTCTAATTTGATGTAAAATAATTGATTACTCATTATATGCTTCATTTTTTGAATACTTTATTTCATGGGCGGACCACCCACCTAACTGGTGGGGGCCATGGCACCCCCCAAATTTTGAGGAATTTTTTGATTTAACCTTTTTGATAATGGATATATTTTTTAAATAGTTATAAAAATGTCACTATATCATAAGATTAATTTCTTAAGGTTTCATTTTTGTTGTATTTTTACTCTTTGTGCCACCAACTGTCACATATTTGTATTTGTCATTCCCTTACTTCATCTTCATTCTTTCAAATTTCACATTCTAAAACTTCTAATTACAAAAAAAAAAAAAAATACACGAGTAGATCAACCTTTTTTCAATTTAAATTCTTATATCATCTTAACTTATACGTATTATTGTACTTATACATTTGATAATCACATTAGTAATACATCTACACATTAAGAGTTAAACTTCTTTCATGCAAAATTAATAATTTGTTGTTGACTAAGCTTACCAAGTTAAGTAAATCACTATAGTTAGTAAAAATATATAATTAGTAGCCAAATTGAACATTCAATTTTGCATTTAACGTAATCAATAGTGAGCTAATTATAATATATTTTTGATTTTTTATATTTGATATGAATTTGAACATTCTAATTTTTTTTTGACTTTTTGACTCCCGCAGTTAGTCTTTCTGGGTCTGTCCCTACTTTATTTTGAATTTCTGAGTCTTATTAATTTTTAAGCGCCATAACATGCTTTACTATTATGAAACAATTTTAGGATTATGCTTTCATTGAATATCTTTTGATTATGATATTGCTTATATGTGAATGCATGAATGCAATATGTTTTGAATTCGATAGTACACTTCAAGTGAATATGAATAAATCGTAATTTTCAAAACTATCGACATGATTCTTATATATCCAACCTTAATTATAGCAAAATATGTTGAAACTCAAACATACTCACAACGTTTAAATAGACATCACCAGGCCTTGCCCAGGTTACTAAGCTAATAAATATATAATAGATGAAGCGTTGTGTTATGGGAGCGCCACATATGCATTTCTAGCGTTCTTTTCTCTTTTTTTACCCTTTTTAACTTTGCGACACGTCATCGCCTTTTACTTATGCGACATGTTATCATGTTTGTTTCAATCTCACATTTCTTTTTCACTTCTACTTATTAGAGACATACATGCATGATGACTTTTTATTTTGATGTTACATTCCCTTTTCACTTCTACTTATAAGAGATACACATGCCTATAACTCTTTACTATAAATTATTATTAAAAAATTCACAGGTATTATTAACATAATTTTACTAACCTTTATATAGGAGTAGAAAACTAATTATGCATCTTCTAAACCTCAACCTATTCAATATATATGTAAATATAAAGTCTTACTTTTCAATACAAACACCTCAAAAATACTTTAAAAATCTCTACTTATTAAAGTCACACATTTATCATAACTCTTTACTATAACTTATTATTACAAACTTCGCAGGTATTATTGGCATAATTTTACTAAACTTTATATGAGTAGAAAATCGATTCTGTACCGTTTAATTATTTTTATATCATATTTCTTTTTCACTTCTACTTATTAGAGATACACATACACAATGACTCTTTGTTTTGATTTCACAATCACTTTTCACTTTTACTTATTAGAGACACACATACACCATAACTATTTACTATAATTTATTATTAAAAAATTTGCAAGTATTATTGAATTAATTTTACTAAACTTTATAAGAGTAGAAAACTAATTATGCATCTTCTAAAATTCTACCTATTCAATATACTTACATATAAGGTCTTAATTTCAATACTAACACCTCAAAAATACTTTAAAAACATCTACTTATTAAAGTCACACGCGCATCATGATCCTTTACTATAACTTATTATTAAAAAATTTAAAGGTATTATTGTCATAATGTTACTAAACATTATAAGAGTAGAAAATCGATTATGCACCTTTTAATTGTTTTCATATCACATTTCTTTTTTGATTTCTACTTGTTAGAGACACACATGCACCATGACTCTTTGTTTTAATATCACATTCCTTTTCACTTCTACTTATTAGAGACACACATGCACTATAACTCTTTACTATAATTTATTATTAAAAAATTTACAGGTATTATTGACATAAAATTTCTTTTATAAGAGTAAAAAAACAATTATGCACCTTCGAAAACTCTACCTATTCAATATATATTTACATATAAGGTCTTAATTTTAAATATTAACACCTCAAAAATACTTTAAAATCCTGTGCTTAGTAAAGTCACACATACATCATGACTCTTTACTATAACTTATTATTAAAAAATTTGCAGTTATTATTGACATAATTTTACTAAACTTTATAAGAGTAGAAAATCGATTCTGCACCTTTTAAAACTCTACCTATTAAATATACTAACATATAAGGTCTTAATTTTCACTACTAACACCCCAAAACTACTTTAAAAAACCTCTACTTATTAAATTCATACATGCATCATGAATCTTACTATAATTATTATTAAAAAATTTGCAAGTATTATTGGCATAATTTTACTAAACTTTAAAAGAGTAGAAATCAATTCTGTACATTCTAAAACTCTACCTATTCATTATATTAACATATAAGGTCTTAATTTTCATAACTAACACCTCAAAGTACTTTAAAAATCTCTACTTACTAAAGTCACATATGCATCATGACTCTTTACTATAGTTTATTATTGAAGATTTTGCAGGTATTATTAGCATTATTTTAATAAATTTTATAAGAATAGAAAACTAATTCCGCACCTTATAAAACTCTACTTATTCAATACACCAACATATAAGGTCTTAACTTGTACTACTAACACCTCAAAAGTACTTTTAAAATAAAATAAAAAATCTCACAAACATAAAATACAAAAATTATGTATGAAATCAAAGATAAATAATTCACAAATCAAGATCTTTTGAATATAATTTACAAAGTGATATGACTTAATTTTTAATACTATTTTATATTTCTGAGTTTTTTTTAGTTATCTTAAAGCTTTTTGTAGTGTTAATAGTCAAAACTAAATCCTAATATATTGATACATTGATTGTAGAGTTTTAAAAGGTATAGAATTGATTTGTTACTCGTATATGATAAACTAAAATTATGACAACAACATCTACTAATTTCTAATAATAAATTAAAGTAAAGAATCACGATGTATGTGTAAGTTTGATAAATATGGATAAAAAAGTAAAAGGAATCGGAAAAAAACATGATGATATGTCTCAAAATTAACCTCAAACTCTAAATTGGAAATCATATACACCAAATCATGTATGAAATCAAAGATAAATAATTTACAAATTAAGATCTTTCAAAATTAGTTTACAAAGTGATATGACTTAATTTTTAAAATATTTTACATTTTTTTTCATATTTTTTTAGTCTTTATTTTGTTTTCTTAAAGTATTTTTGAGGTGTTAATAGTTAAATTAAGTCCTAATATGTTGATACATTGATTAGATAGAGTTTTTTTGCTCATAAAAGGTAAAGTAAAATTATGTCAAAAATAGCTACAATTTTTTTAGTAATAAATCAAAGTAAATAATCATGATGCATGTATAATTTTGATAAATATGGATACAAAAGAAAAAAAGACTCAAAAACAAACATGATGATGTGTCAAAAAATTGATCTCAAAATAGTAAAAAAAAGAAGAAAAGCACAAACTTTACGAGCACTTAACTTTCACTACGATTTATCTTAAATAAACTTTATATTTGATTACTAGCACTTAAACAAATTTTAAATATGAATATTTAGTAATCGTTAAAAAAAATGGTGTAGCTTATAATTCAGGATGTAAAAATTGCTTTATACTCTTAATGAACCAAATGAAATTATTAGAACGTAGGGATTACTATAATCACCTGAATATATTATAAAATTAGAACTCAATCTATAATCTACAAAGCAAAAAAATAAGGTAAGTGAGCATAAAAAAGAATTTTTTAACCCTAAGTCATTGCAGCCCCTTCTATCACAGTCTATACAATAAACTAGACGTGAATAAATTTTTATTCATTTGACATATTTTTCACTCAATCACATACTAGTATAATACTACTTAAAAATAATCGTACAATCGTTATTTTAATATTATTATCTTTAACTATCGTTTGTGATCGTACGATATTTCACAAAACTAATAAATGCAAAATCACTTTGATATTTACTATTTTGGAACATTTTTCATTTTTATGTTTTTTTAAAGTTTCTTTTTACTGATGATACTTATATGTAAAATGCACGAATGTGACCTATTTTGAATTTGATGGTTCACTTCACGCTAATATATATAATGCTTAGTTCAAAATGATCGAAATAATGCCCAAAATAATTAACCTTAACTATACCAAAATATATATTGATACTCAAGCGTACGGATACATAAGTTATTACCTATACCGGACCCAGGCCTTGCCCGGGTTACTGGACCAGTGTGTGTGTGTGTGTGTAATAGAGTTATGGTGCATGTGTGTGTCTACTAAGTAGGAGTGAAAAAAGAAATGTGATATGTAACAAACATGATGACGTGTCGCATAAGTAAAAAGGCGATGACGTGCCACAAAGTTATAAAGGGTAAAAAAAAGGGAAAATACCATTAAAAAAAGGTTATGTGTTGCCTTCATAATGCATAACACTTCGTCTATTATATATATATATATATATATATATATATATATATATATATATATATATATATATATATATCGCAGGTATTATTGGCTTAACTTTAATACACTTTATAAGAATAGAAAATCAATTTTGCACCTTTTAAAACTTTACCTATTCAATATACCAACATATAAGGTCTTAACTGTAACATCCCGAAATTTTTCGGAACGTTAACGCTCAATCAATCAGTTCACTAAGACAATAATTCCTCAATCCAACCAAATAATATAAATCTGTCAGAGCAACAAAACTATTAATCAAACCAAACTCTCAACTGACTGATTTAAAATGAATGTCAAATCCTAGTCTACAGAATCATAAGAACATTATTCGCCCACGCAGGGGTTCTAATGGACAATAAAATAATCTAATTCCTTTGCTTTCGCTCGCTCGGCTCTAATCCAAATTCAGGTAACCTACTGCTGGCTATCACCTGCAGAAAAGGAGTCAAAGGGGAGTGAGCTTTTGAGAGTCCAGTAAGGTCGCACAACGATTTAAAACAGTAAAAACGATTAGGACGATTTTATATTAAAGCCAAATAAAAACTTTTTAAGAAAGAGAAACAGAGCGATTCAAATAATGTTCTATATACAATCAATGAAAATATCAAAACGGTTTTCAAAGAAAACCCACAGCATTTTAATATAAGCATAAGGATGAGTATCAACTCAACCCCTTAAATAAATATCATTTGAAAACACTTAAAGCATAATAAACACATGAATAGACATTATTCAAAACAGTTCAAGTGTAATAACATAAACAGGAAACATTGAACATGAGTAGTACAGAAGCAAAGCCACCCCGGCAGTGCTCGATACCCTTTACATATGCATATGTAACACTGACTAGTCCATCTAGGTACTAGTTAAACCCATCCAACAGACCATCCTTATAACGCCAACAATACATACCATCCTTATGGCTCCCAAGTTAGTGACTCATGTCAACATTGAGAAGTAATAAATAGAATTGAAAAAATGCTTTACGATGAGCAATCAATAAATATATCAAATGAACAATGGATTCCAAGATAAGATAAAACAAAATTCCAAACGATCACTATAAGGTTCAATTTAGGGTTTCATGGGCAGTTTAAAAATAAACGCTTTTTATTTCAAACATAGAAATCAACAATCAATGTATTTTGTAAAACTGTTATTACAAACATTTGAAACAGAATAACGAAATGGGGTTCGGAGAGAAATCCTTACCTCGTTCCAAGCTATACACTGCTACGCAACCTTGATCAAGTTTCTCTGAATAAACCTAGATTGACAATCCATTTGTCAGAACATAATCTATGGTACAATACTATTACCCTAATATCATATACCCCCACGTGCTCACTTCTAACCCCAAAATCACTCAACTCAAAACGCGCCTCGCACACGGCCAACCTAACCGAGAACCATGTACAATCCTTAACACGTGTTGATATTCCAAAATTTAAAATAAATTAAAATAAAACACTTTTATAGCTTAAAACATTATAAAAAGTCAAAATATGAATTTTCTGAATTTTTGAATATTTTCAAATTAAAATAATTTCCTTAAATGCAATAAAAACCCATAAATTGTCAAAATTACTTCCAGCTTGGAAAATAAGTCCCATAATTTTTATACGAACTTTAAAATATATATAAAAATTATAGAAATTGAAATCAGAATTTGAAAGGCACTAAAACTATTTTTTAATTATTCATTTTTCTAAAACCAATGCGATACAGAAACTAAAGAAAATCAACTCCAAAAATCATAAAATTCAAACTTAGTCTTTATTATACTATAAAAACATTACCCTAATTTTTCCCATAACATTTTCAGGGTTTAATGTCTCCAAAAGAATTTTACAATTCTAAGCTTACAGAAAATATTAAAAATACATATAATCTCAGAAAATTATGAACTTTTACCAGAAATTCTATTATTGTCTAAAGTATTATACTATAAAATTTCACACAATTATGATCACTGTATGTTATCTCGTGTATGCATCCTACTTATCGCTAATCCGATAACCACTAATTGCATACTCAAAACCCACTTCCTTTCTTCTCTCTCACACCTCTGTCCAAACCCAGAGTTACTGTTCACGCAGCTTCATTTTCACCTCCTTCTCCTTACTCTGTAACACTCCATAAGACACCACTTCATGGATATATATATGCATACCCTCACCGCATACTACGTCCCACTTATATCACCTAAAAAACACAAGGTCTAAACACATTTGCCACAACCCACAAGCACCCCCACTGCACTCACACAAACACACTCACTTGCACTCAGCAAACACACAGGCACTCACATTAGCTTCCCCTTTTTTTGCACCCATATAATTCCTGCACCCATATAATTCCACTGCCACGGCAGTGGGTCTATCCTTTTCCCCTCTCTTCTTTACTCCTTTAACTGATGCGTGCATATATATAGATAGATACACTACACCCATCAGTCTATACACCCAAACAACCAACACCCCAACACTCCCTCATTCAACCTTTTAGCCACCCATCAAACCTCAAGCACACACTCACATCAAGCTTGAACTACACAGGTAAAACACCCATCTCAATCACTGTATATTCCACATATGTACACATCTCACACCTTCAAGAATTAAACCCATTAAGCACCCTACACTACACCAATTCACCATACCAAAGATACACAGAAATTCACTCACGTCACACACGCAAATACACCACACATGCACAGCTCACCACAATTCGTACATGAGCATAAACACGGCTGTGCCTAGCAGCCCACACACCACACTCACACCAAAACACCTCATTCACAGTGACCCGTAAACACTCATATACACGCACATTACGCAGCAAATTCTGAACCATACTACTCACAACCATCATGCACTCACTCACACAACACACCCTCATTATCTACCACCAAATTCTCACAACCCTCCCTCACGGTACACTCATTCGCACACTCGAACATCTACGGCAGCCACCACTCCTTCTCACAGCTTCTCTCACAGAAAAATATATCCCCGTAAACACTTCATGGCAGTTCCTTCCACTGCCCATAAGCCCACTAGGCACTCACGGTATAACACCAAATACGCATATACTTTTGCATAATATATACAACCCACGAATACCCCCTTTACAATTCCGTAAACATTGAGTAATTCAGGAAAAGTTTGGCCAAAAAACTTACCGGAATATGGACCCTTCGCCGAATTTCGACACAGCTCCTTCCTTTTTCCTCTCTCGGTATCTCTCTTCCTCTCTCGGCCGATCGTGTATAAGTCGATGTTGGACGGCTGCCCTTCAAGTTTCGTCAGTTATTCCAAATATACCCAAAATTTTCTGTTACTACGGAAAGGACAAAAATAACTATTTACAATAAATTAACGTACTAAAAAGATTTAACGCAGTGTTCCAAAATCCCGCTTCACTATTTGTCGCTAAAATTTTGGTCACGCTAGTCGCTAAAATTTTGGTCACGCTAGTCACTAAACATTTAAGTTGCCGCTAAAAGTTGTTAGAAAATTTATCGGCGCTAAGAATAATATATTTGTTGCTAAAATGTTTTTTTAATTAACTTCAAAAAAATGTCGGAGTGTTACATTAACTTTTACTACTAATACCTGAAAAATACTTTTAAAATAAAATAAAATCTCACAAACATAAAATATGAAAATCATGTATGAAATCAAAGATAAATAATTCACAAATCACGATCTTTTGAATATAATTTACAAAGTGATATGACTTAATTTTTTAAACTATTTTACATTTTTTTTATACTTTTGAATGTTTCTTTTGTTATCTTGAATTTTTTTTGAGGTGTTAATAGTCAAAACTAAGTCCTAATATATTGATACATTGATTGTAGAGTTTTAGAAAGTGTAGAATTGGTTTTCTACTCATATAAGTAAATTAAAATTATGGCAACAACAACTACGAATTTCTAAAAATAAACCAAAGTAAGGAATCACGATGCATGTGAAAGTTTGATAAATATGGATAAAAAAGAAAAAGGACTCGAAAACAAACAAGATGATGTGTCGCAAATTTGACCTCAAATTCTAAATTGGAAATCATATACACCAAATCATGTATGAAATCAAAGATAAATAATTTATAAATTTAGATCTTTCAAAATTAATTACTGATATGACTTAATTTTTAAAATAGTTTACATTTTTTATATTTTCAGTCTTTATCTTAAAGTGTTTTTGGGGTGTTAATAGTTAAAATTAAGTCCTAATATGTTGATACATTGATTAGGTAGAGTTTTAGAATTTTACTCATAAAAGTAAACTGAAATTATGGCAACAGTAGCTACGAATTTTTTTGTAATAAATCAAAGTAAATAATCATAATGCATGTATAATTTTAAAAAAAAAGAAAAAAAAGAAAACGACTCGAAAACAAACATGATGCTGTATCACAAAATTAACCTTAAAATAAGATCTTCAAAGTTAATGAAGAAAAACTTTACTAGCACTTAACGTTTTACTACGATTTATCTTAAACAAACATTAAATATGATTACTAGCACTTAAAGAAACTTTAAATATGAAAAATATTAGTAATCGTTAAAATAAATGTTGTAGCTCATAATTCAAGATGTAAAATTGCTTTATAGTACTCTTAATGAACCAAATGAAAATATTAGAACTTTGGCATTACTATAATCACCCGAATATATTATAAAATTAGAACTTAATCTATAATCTAAAAAGCAAAAAGCATAAAGCAAATGAACATAGAAGAGAATTTTTTAACCCTAAGTCATTACAGCCCCCCTTCTATCACAGTCTATACAATAAACTAGACGTGAACACAATTTTCATTCATTTGACATATCTTTTACTCAATCACAAGTAGTATAATAATTCTTTAGAAAGAACCGTATGATTTTTTTAATATTATCTTTAACTATCGTTTGTAACTGTACGATTTTTTACAAATGTAATAAATGTGAAATCAGTTTGATATTTATTATTTTGGAACATTTTTCATTTTTATGCTTTTTATGAGTTTCATTTGATTATGATGATACCTATATGTGAAATGTATGAATGTGACATATTTTGAATTTGATTGTTCGCTTCATGCGAACACAAATAAAGCTTAGTTCAAAATTATCGACATAACGCCTAAATACACAACCTTAACTCTACAAAAACGTATTGACACTTAAGCTTACGGATACATAAGTCGTTAAATAGAACCGACCCAGGCCTTGCCCTAGTTACTAGACTATATATATATATATATATATATATATATATATATATATATATATATATATATATATATATAGGGAGCTGATCCATTGATAGCGCTAGCAAAATAGGATAAGTTGCTAGCGCGATTGGCCGTCCACGGGTGATCTGTGGACGGTCCAGATCTTTTTTTTTATATTTTTTTAAGTCAGTCCTATACATTATGTAGCGGACAATTTCTAGACAAAAATACCTTCCAGCTCCGTCCGCTACATTGTGTAGCGGACGAGTTGGCATTACTTTTTCTCTCATTCTCTCTCTCCTTTCGGTCATTATTTTTTTGACATGTTTGTCTCTCTCTCCATCTCTCTCTCTCTCTCTCTCTTTCCTTTCTGTCATCAATGCTCGTGTCCTTCTCTCTCATTTCTCTTTCTATCATCAATACTCATTGTGTCCGCTAAATTATGTAACGGATGAATTGCCACAACCAAATTAACTGGGTTCTGTGTTAGATGTTCTGGGTTCTCTATATTTTCAGTCACGTAATGTCTTTTATCTTTGCAATATGCGGATCCAAAATAATGTCTTTTGCCATCAACAAACCCACAACTGCCATCATCGCCGAAGAACCACCGCCCCACTCTAGCCGTAAATGTTGAAATGAGTAGATAGATCCACCGCGCCACTCCGGCAAAAAGCAATCACCTAAAAAAGCTAGTAAATCAAAAAACGCTTTTCAATACATGTTCCTCCGATTCAAACTCCGCTTCGGCTCAGATCTTGCGGGTCTCCGATTCGATTCTCCTTACGACAGACAAGATCGCCAGCAAAGAGGATAAATAGAGAGAGAGATGAAAGTGTGAGAAAGGATATAAAGAGAGGAAAAAAGAGTCAGAGCATTAATGAGAGAAACGAAAGAGAGAAAAAAATATCAGAAAATTAGTCCGCTACATAATGTAGCGGATGAGAGAAGGAGAGAGAAAAAAAATGTCAAAGCATTAATGAGAGAAAGGAGAGAGAAAGAGAAAAAAATGTCAGAAAAGTCCGTTCGCTACATAATGTAGCGGACGGGCTGTTTTTAAGTCTGGGGGTATTTTTGTTAAAAAATCGTCCGCTACATTATGTGGTGGACGGACTTAAAAAAAACGCAAAAAAAGATTTGGACCGTCCACAGATCGCCCGTGGACGGCCAGATCGCGCTAGCAACTTATCCTATTTTGCTAGCGCTATCAATGGATCAGCTCCCACAATGGATCAGCTCCCATATGGGAGCTGATCCATTGATAACGCTAGCAAAATAGGATAAGTTGTTAGCGCGATCTGGCCGTCCACGGGCGATCTGTGGACGATCTAGATCTTTTTTTGCATTTTTTTTAAGTCCGTCCGACACATAATGTAGCGGACGATTTTTTGACAAAAATACTCCCAGACTTAAAAACAGCCCGTCGCTACATTATGTAGCGGACGGACTTTTCTTACATTTTTTTTCTTTCTCTCTCCTTTCTCTCATTAATGCTCTGACATTTTTTTCTCTCTCTCCTTTCTCTCATCCGCTACATTATGTAGCGGACTAATTTTCTGATATTTTTTTCTCTCTTTCGTTTCTCTCATTAATGCTCTGACTCTTTTTTCCTCTCTTTATGTCCTTTCTCTCACTTTCATCTCTCTCTATTTATCCTCTTTGTCGGCGATCTTGTCTGTCGTAAGGAGAATCGAATCGGAGACCCGCAAGATCTGAGCAAGAGCGGAGTTTGAATCGGAGGAACATGTATTGAAAAGCGTTTTTTGATTTACTAGCTTTTTTAGGTGATTGCTTTTCGCCGGAGTGGCGGGGTGGATCTATCTACTCATTTCAACATTTACGGCTAGAGTGGCGCGGTGGTTCTTCGGCGATGATGGCAATTATGGGTTTGTTGATGGCAAAAGACATTGTTTTGGATCCGCATATTGTAAAGATAAAAGACATTGCATGACTGAAAATATAGAGAACCCAGAACATCTAACACAGAACCCAGTTAATTTGGTTGTGGCAATTCGTCCGCTACATAATGTAGCGGACACAATGAGTATTGATGACAGAAAGAGAAATGAGAGAGAAAGACACGAGCATTGATGATAGAAAGGAAAGAGAGAAAGAGACAAACATGTCAGAAAAATAATGACTGAAAGGAGAGAGAATGAGAGAAAAAGTAATGCCAACTCGTCCGCTACACAATGTAGTGGACGGAGCTGGAGGGTATTTTTGTCCAGAAATTGTTCGCTACATAATGTAGCGGACAGACTTAAAAAAATACAAAAAAAAGATCTGGACCGTCCACAGATCGCCCGTGGACGGCCAGATCGCGCTAGTAACTTATCCTATTTTGCTAGCGCTATCAATGGATCAGCTCCCTATATATATATATATATATATATATATATATATATATATATATATATATATATATATATATATATATATATATATATATATATATATATATATATATATATATATATATATATATATATATATATATATATATATATATATATATATACGAACTTTCATATTTACCACACGTCAAATTTTTGTAAGCTTTTCCTTGTGCCATATCAGCAGCAATCTTCATTCTGGAAGTCCCCCAATTCTATTGAACTCTTCATTTAACAATTAGGAATCACACCGTTAGTGAAACTAGAATACTTCTATGTGTGACTTTAATTTAGTGTCCTAATCAATGACAAAAACCCAATATGTCAACTTCCATGAACTACAAGACCACAGTTCATCCTCTTTTACTCCTGCTATCTCTCTACCTTCACAACCGGACGTCATACTTGACAGCAAACCATGCCAAGTAAATTCAATAGTTTTCTTTTTGTCTTTCTTTTATTATGTGCTTCCCCTTATTATGTGCTTTGATTCAATCGGCACTATGTCCTTATGAGCACTGTAGAAGCGGTTGGGAAAGGAGTGATTCAAACAAGAATACCTTTTCTCTGTATATCTCCATAACCATATTGTTGAATTTGGATATGGCATTCAAACAAGAATTTGCTGAAAAAATGCTTGGTATTCTCAAAAACACCGAGTATATAGGTATGAAACGAATTTCAGCAATAATCACGAGACATATTTATATATTAAATGCTTAGCTAAAGGATGTAGATTAGGAAAAAGAGATAGAGTAGCAAACTAGTAATGAGTCAAAAGATCAGATGCAGGGTAGTAAAATGAAAAAAAAAAGTGATTCACATTGCTATTTATAGCTATGGGAAATGTAGAGAATAAATTTGGACATCCTCTATGATTAGCATACTTGATAAGATCTCTCTAACTTGATTTTGATTACCGCTCGGAGAGAAATTTCTCAAGGCTACCGTTAAAGAGACTAAACCCAAACATATCACCCGAAAATGGAGGAAGATAAGATTCCCACGCCCCAACCCCTGACTACAATTCAGCCCAAGGAATCCACTTTGTCGACTCCCTGTTTAAGGCTTTGGTTGATGCTGCCTTCCATAATTTTCTAGTGGGAGTGAGGTACGAAAAGAAGAAGACAGTAGTTTAGATTTTTAAAAAGCAATGCGACAGTCAAGGAGCTCCTTAATATTATTTTAAGAAATTGATATATATCCCACATCCGAGGTCCACATGCAAAAAGGGCCTTCATATTATATTTGAGATGCATTCAAGGTGGTTTGAAGAGGAGAAGGTCAAAACGTGGAGGGCAGCACTCCACAGCCAACATGTAGCGTAGCATTGGTAAAGTTTCTCCGAACTTATTGCTTTCTTTTTCATTTTTCGTGTACAAATCCCTTGACCTATATGGAGAGTATAACAACGTAGGATTCTCTGGAATTCAGCCACTAAAAGAGGCATTTGTGGCTATACTAATTCCCACACGACAAGTATCTATTTGCTGTCAAACCATTTATCGGTTAACTTGGCCTCCAAAGCAAACCTAGCAACTTCAAAGAATTTCTAAATCCTTCAGTAATCCAACTTCTGTCCATTCAACCACAAGCTTAGATTTTATATTTCAGAATGGAGCAAAGAGAAATTAAAAGTCGCACAAAGGATACAATATGCAAACAGATTATCATCCATTTGTTATTCGGCGTTCCAGCCCAGATCAAATTTAGAGATCAAAGTAAGAAGGTTAATTTTCATTAAGTTTGCTTATCCAGCTTCTTGAACCACAACTTGTGCTCTATATCTCCTGTAACTGATATTTGCAACAAAGTTTGTTATAAATTATGGCATATGCCGTTCTTTCTCATATCATTGTGAACTATCAAGGATAACATAAAGTTCCTCAAAAGAATAATGGAAGCAATCTCAAATGAACTTGGGCACGTGTTGTCACCCATTCTGGCAGAGGCAAGACATTGAAGGCCCCCAACCGAGTATGACCAGGCATGATTTACTGGATTTTGTTTATTTATATCATGTATGGATTTTCGTAAATTTCCACCCTGTTACATGCTTTCTCATTCATTTTTATTCTGCAAATATTTGTTAATCAAAATCGTTAACCTTCGAATAACAAATATGTAACACCCCGGAATTTTCCGAGCGTTAACCGATCAATCAATCAAAATCCTCAATTGTCTAATCAATTTAGTACCACTAAGGAAACCCAATAGCATCCATATCAGAGCTCTATAGTAACTCAATTGTCCTAGCAAACCGCTCTCATCACAAAACAGATGTAAAGTACATTATACATTGGTTCCCTTATAGGGCTTAAATAAACCCATAATGAAAGCATTAAGCTATTCCAAAATCAAGCTCATTCATTCCAAAATCTTACTGACAATTATTTCCTGCAGAAGGGAACAAAAAAGGAGTGACCTTTTGAGAGCTCAGTAAGGTCGCTCAGAATTCAGTAGGGAATGCAAACGATTTAAAGAATTCATTTCAATGGCAATATGGAAAGAGATTCAACTCAATCCCTCAAATCAGAAATCAACAGAAACAATTTTGGTTACACTGTAAACAATACAAATGATATTGAACATGAGTAAATTTACAAAGCCACACAGGCAGTGCAGGGAAACACTTAGCAAAGCCACACATGCAGTGCTGAGTAATCACTTAGCAAAGCCACAAAGGCGATGCTCACTAAAACTATGGTTACATATAGAGGTGTCAAATGGGCCGGGCTTGGGCCGGCCCAGTCCAAGCCCATCGGGCCTTCAGTAAATCAGGCCGGGCCAGGGCCAAGGAGGCTGCAAAACAGGCCGGGCCGGGCTGGGCCTGATTCTGGGGATATCTGGGCCCGGTCCAAGCCCAGGCCCGGGCCCGGGCCCAATTTTTTTTTAAATTTTTTTTTGGCATTTTCTTGTTATTCAAGGTAAGGGTTTTTAAAATGTGCAGGTGCCTTCGATGGTGGACAAACATGAGAATGTTCTGGTGCATGGACCGGAGCCTTCTTGGGGGGGTAGACATGAGACTTTTCTGGTGCATGGCAAGGAACCTTCACTGGGGCATGGACATGAGAACTCTTTGGTGGATGAGTGGCATGTACAAGAAGAACAAAGAAACAAAGTTGGGCAATCAATCAATTTAGTTGCTAACTCCTGCCCAAAAAAGAAAATGACGGCCCAGTGCACAAGACTTTTATCATTACTAGGTCTATGGGAGTGTTAGATGTATAGTGCTAACTGGCCCAGTGCACAAGACTTCTGTCATTACTAGGTCTATGGTAGTGTTAGATGTATAGTGCTAACTCATATTTTTCTGGTAGGACTCGCGTGTAGGTGACACATTGTTAAATGCAGTCGTGCAATCACATGATAACTTTGTAAACCTCCATGCATATAAAAGTCGAACGCAATATCATCATGGACAAATGTATATTTAGGGTAGAAGCATACATAAGATACTAGATCAAAGGGATAATTCTTCCTTAAATGAAAAGTTAATGCTCAAGTTACCTCTGGGTCAGTTTCCTCTGCAATGGATGTAACCTACAACAAGATATTATGTGGATAAGTTTAGAATAATAAAAATGAATAAGGGAAAAAGACTCAGCACAAAATGTGCATACATTATTTAACAGGAGCCTTCACTGGTGGATGGACAAAAGGTTTCTCTGGTGCATGGGCTGGAGCCTTTACTGGAGCAGGAGCCTTCACTGGGGCATGAGCAGGAACCTTCACCGTTGGATGGACAAAAGGTTTCTCAGGCAGAACCGGGCCAGAACTGGGCCAGAACCGGGTCAGACCCGGGCCGGGCCGGGCCAAGCCCGGGCCTTTTTCGGGCCGGGCCCGGGCTTTTTTTTTGGGAAATGCAGGCCTGGCCCAGGCCCTAAGCCCTAAAAGGCCGGGCCAGCACTGTTCATGAACGGGCAGGGCCAGCTCGGGCCAGAAAGGGGGCCGGGTCCGGCCAGCCCTCGGGCCGCCCGGCCCATTTGACACCTCTAGTTACATATGCATTTAAACACTAGCTAGGCCCTTAAGGTACTAGAATTACCCGACAATAACAGACCATCATTATATCACCCTCGATACAGACCATCCTTATAACTCCTCAATACACTAACTTATGTCAATATGCAGAATGCAATAGTCGATAATACAATGAATAAATCAATGCACAATGAGTAATAAATTTCGAGCATCGATAAGGATTTACAATAAAAGTGTAAGGCTCAAAACATGCTATTAAGGGCAATCAATGCAATTTCATAACAATTATAAACTGAGTCCAATGAAAGCTTCAATAACAATTTAGAAAGAAGGTTCACGATATCAAATAGATGAAATAGGGTTTCAGAAGAAATCTCTTACCTCGATCCAAGCGCTAAAGCTAAAAACGCTTTTGATCAAATCCTCGAAGTTAACCTAGGTTAGCAAAGTCATTTATCAAAATACTATTCATACAACTATATTATAATCTTAGTATAACTATCCACATCGTACCCATTTCACTACCCAGAAATAATGAAATTCGAAGCGGTTTCTCACACTTCCCGAGACTCAGAAATATTCTGATCGTTCATTAAACACTATTTATAGCTTAATACAACATATGGAATAAATATATAATTTTTGATTATTTTCAAATTAAATAATTTCCTTAAAAACATTAAAAAACAATAAATTGCCATAATTTCTTCCAGCTGGAAATAAAGACTCATAATTTTTATACAAACCTAAATATATGTATAAAAATTATAGAAATAAAAATCAGAATTTAAAAGGTGCTAAAACTATTTACTAATTTTCATTTTGCTAAATTCCATGCGATACAGAAAATGATAATAAATCAACTCTAAAAATTATTAAACTTTTATTGAGTCTTACTTATACCATAAGGATATTACTATAATTTTTTCCAGAACGTTTTTGGTGTTTAAAGGCTTCAAAAGAATTTTACAAATCTGAATTTTTAGAAAATATTAAAAATACATACAGTTTCAGAAAATTATAATTTTTTTTCTAAAATTTCTAACGTAGCCCAAGAAATCTTACTGTAAAATTTCACGTGTTAATGATCACTATACGCTACCCAAAGTTCGTGCCAAACCTTACGCTAAACTCTATACACACACACACACACACACACACACACACACACACAACACACAACACACAACACACAATACACAACATAGCACTCCACGACTCACGACCCAGCTGCACTCCTACTGCCAAACTGAGTACACACAGCCGGACGCATACGTTCGCAACCCCTCCATTATGAACCCTTACACCCACTGCTTACCCACTTATAAATCATGACCTACTTCAGTTCAAATCTCTCTTATTCTTTCTTGCTTTCCCACATGCTTCCATGCATTCCACAAACACCTCAGACCACTGCCTTCTCCTTTTTCTTCTTTACACCATATTGCGCTGCTTACATGTCCATTACAGTTCTGGCATATATTTCACACGCCCACTGCCTCATGGCAGTGGGTTTCCTACTCTTATTTCATTACACTAACACTTGATATACTTATGATAATGTACTCACAGATATATGGACACTCATTTATACACATGCACACATATTATATATACTCCATTAGATCTAGAGGTGTCAAATGGGCCGGGCTTGGGCCGGCCCAGCCCAAGCCCAACAGGCCTCCAACAAAACGGGCCGGGATTAGGCCAGCGGGGCTGCCAACTGGGCCGGGCCAGATGGAGAGAAAATCTGGGCCCAGTCCAAGCCCTGGCCCTAGGCCCAATATCTAGGGCCGAACTTGGGCCGGGCTCGGGCCCGGGCCCGGGCCCTATATATATATATATATATATATATATATATATATATATATATATATATATATATTTTTTTTTGTATTTTCTTGTTATTCAAAGTAAAGGCATTAATTACGGTAATTTCTTGTTATTATTTAAGCAAATTTTAATGTACTACTATGACTAAGATTCTTATTATTATGTAAGCAAATTGCTCTCTCTCTCTCTCTCTCTCTCTCTCTCTCATTTACATCTCTCAATTTTAAATTTCTTCTTTTATATACTCTAGGCATGTCTAATATTCACAATTTAACGAACCTAATCTTTATCCTCTTATTTCATTATACGTCATATACATATGTATGTATGTATATACATATTTATTTGTCTCTCATTTTATTTTTTATTATATGTTAAAACTTTTTATACTCTTCTTGGTGAGCTTTATTAATAAAATCTTAACACATTATAATTATTACTATTTGAAAGAGACTATATCTACTATTTAATATTTTACTCCAAATTAATTGGTTGAGATTGATACATGTTAATTCCCGAGACAATCTTAAGTAATAAGTATAGATTTTGACTAACAGTTTTTTCTCTTTACTTTGTCTCATATACAAAATAAAATTATTCTATATATATGACTCTCATATCATGGTTATGAGTGAGTATTAAAGAACCTATGATATTAATATATTGTATTTGTCAGAAAATAAGAAGTAAGTGAGGCTAGAATTTATGAATGTATGTAAATTATTAACGTCCATATAGAGTTAAATTGAAGATAAATGTGTTCATAGGCCCTCCTCCTTTTATCCGGGCTTGGGACCGGCTGCTTGTAAACAAACAGGCGAAGTTACCTATTTTTTTATATATACGAAAAAATATCTATCTTGCTTGTAAAAACTTATTATATATATATAAATATGAAAAAAACTATATTTTGTGAAAAATTTTATTCTTAAAACTTAAAAGAAGGAAAATAAAAAGAAATTACCTAATCATCCGGAAGTACTTCAATATCCGAGTCACTGCTCTTCCTATCATCAATCGGTTTATCTTGCTCGCGGTATTTCGCATCAAGATAATCCTTCCAACATACACATAGCTCGAGCGACTCGGGGTTAAGACGACTCCTCCTGTCATCCAAAACCCTCCCGCTCGCTGAAAATGCCGACTCTGAAGCAACCGTGGAGGCTTGCACTGGCAGTACATCCCGTGCAATTTGGGCTAAAGTTTTATACATGTTTTGATTTTGTTTCCAAAAATTTAACAAATTAAAATTAACCTGTTCTTGCATTGATAAATCAGAATAATGATCAGTATTTGAATATACACCAATCTCATTAAAAGAGGAAAAAGTAGACGAACCTGCCGAATTAGAAGTACCTTCACCTGGTAGTTGTCTTGCTACTAGATGTTCAAAGCCCTTAAGGTATGGCGCATAATACCTCTCAGCAGTCGATGATGAAGCTCGTCCGCGCACGTCAGCAGAATTACGATAGAGGTTGAACAGTTCCTCAAATGTCTTGCTCATTTTCGCTGTGAGTGCGGTTGTATCCTCTACTGGGTAGCACATTAATCTCGATATCTCTTGTATCGAGACGTTCACGCCATGCAACTTTAACCTAGGATCTAAACAAGTAGCCACAGCAAAAATAACAGGCAGTTCACTCCAATATTTATTAAACTTTTTATCCATCACTTTTACTATTTCCTTAAAGGGTCCTATATATCTCCATTTTGTTAACATTGTAGCCATCTTGAGAATTTCTATTACAGCGAGAGGAGAGGTGGGATAGTACGTACCAGACAATAAATTGGTAGACGTGTAAAATACCTCCAAAAATTCAGCTAGGTATGTGGCCATCTGCCATTCCTCTTGAGTTGGCAAGCCGGCTGGGAACAAGGTTAGTAGAAAATGTGTATAGACTTCTCTGTATGCCAGAATGTGTAAAAGCAGGCGATTGGAACGGGCAAGGAAAATAGCAACGGAAGAAGCGAAGAAGGTAGCTGAGGCTTGAGATCAAGGCATCCGCGACTTCCTCGATGGAAATGCCGGGGAAGAATGGCTGAAGAAACGAATGGATGATGGTTTGGAGATCGATGAGCTAGGCTTCATCAAGGCCAAGGAGATGTTCACTGAGCACTTTCCTAACATCCCTTTGGGTGACTTTGTCATGCCTGCAGTGGCGTCTCCAACCGGGGAGACTGCCATGCCTTCAGAGGCAGGAGACGCTACAGGTTCCCATCCTCCAGAGGAAGGTCCTTCTGGCGATGCCCCCGAGCCTTAGATTTTGCCTTTGTATCTAGGCTCTTCTTTTTGTTAGACTGAGTATTTTGAAGCCCTTATGAGGGCCTTTGCAAAACTCTATCTTTCTTTATTTGATGTTATTTTGCTTTACTATGTGTTTCCCGTGGTTTATATTACCATTCACACAGCATTATTTATTTTTACTTTAACTCATACTCTTTATTCGTCACTTAAAGAGTTTGCTAAGAGGTCGAGCACCCTCTGCTCGGGCAGAGTGTTCCTGTCATTCGGTTCGAACAGAATGTTTTGCCCAAGTTTGGCACTCTTCTCGGGCAGAGTGTTCGGGCATCATTCTGTTCGGACAAAATGTTTTGTCCAAGTTAGGCACTCTGCTCGGGCAGAGTGTTCGGGCATCATTTTGTTCTTCCTTCTCTTCTCCATGTCGTCCTCTGTGTGTCACCAGGTATTCTTCAGCTTGAATGATTTGTTAACCTTCTCGAGAAGGGTTTTCATATTACCTGGAGGACTTTTGTTAACAGAGAATACGAACTTGGATGCTGGTAGGAGGCCTCGGAGAAATACAGTATACTTCGGGAGCGACTGCTTACAAATTGTTTCTGAAAGAGATCCGATAATTGGCTAAAGGAGTGGATGGATCTCGGTTGTAGAGATATGAACCATGCATGGCAGCTTTCCTCAAGGTGCTAGGAAAGGCTCTGCACATGACAGCATCTGAGACCTGGAGGAGTAACATGTTCATTTCGAATTAGTAAACATGTTCTCCCGGATCTCCAGTTCCGTCATAGAGGTCACATTGAGGCATTAAAAAATTAGGAGGGAGTTTTGCTTTCTCAATGGCTTCGGGTAATGGATACCCAGATTCCTCCCTCGGGGGAGATCGTTCTGGGTAATGATATTTAGGGACAAACTTCCAGGAGTCTCGTTCTCCGGAATGAAACTCAGGCGTCCTCTTCCTGTGGACAGGTAAATTTTTAGCTATATCATGTGGTATTCCAGACTACAGTGGAACGAACAAAGATAATAACGATGAGATGAACATCTTACCATAAATCCAAATTAAAATTAGGAGCAGAATATTTCAATCTTGTGATTTTTTAAAGTCATATTTTATATATGCTTTTAAGAAAGCTTAGATAACTCTAGTCTTATGCTAACTTCCTTACACCAATCTGTATGTATTCAGAACCTAGAAATAACAATTAATTTTATGATAATTTTAATATGCCCCTAAATTTGTATTGAAATATATATACATGCACAATAGTTCAAAAGCTATAGAAAAATCTGTTATATGGAAGTTATTTTCCTTAATCAAATTTGATGGAGAAGATGTAGTAGCTATAGCATTGTTGAATTTTAATGTGAGTAGATGTACATTTTCATAGGATTTTTTTTCAGTAACGATGTTCAGAGAGTAGTGCAATAGTAGTTCAATGGTGATTTTTATAGGATTTATTTTTATTCTTTAGTTAAAAATCAAAACAACCCTTAACTCTGATAAAAGTATATATTAGTTTGATATCCAATGAATAGTAAAAAATAACGTTATTTTTTAATAATACTCTTATCCAAAATGGGTGTTCTTTTTAGATTTTTTTTCTTTGCTCTTTAAGTGAAAGTCAAAACAATCTTTACCTCTAATAAAGGCATATATTCTAATAAGGTACTTTAAGGAAATATAGAAGCTTGATATGCTATAAGAATTCAAAAATACTTTTATTTACACTCCATCCGAAAAGGGTATTTTATGGAAGAAAAAAATGTTTCAATCAGGGTATTTTTAATAATACTCTAATCCAAATTGTTTTTTTTGAATTTTTTTCTTTGTTCTTTATTGAAAGTCAAAACAATCTTTACCTCTAATAAAGACATATATTCCAATAAGGTACTTTAAGGAAAGAAGTTTGATATCTAATAAGAAGTCAAAAATACCTTTATTTTTTTATTACACTCTAATCCGAAAAGAGTATTTACAGGAAAAAAAAGAGTTTCAATAAGGGTATTTTAAGGAAAGTAGCTTAATATCTTGTGATAAGGCAAAAACACCCTTAATTTTTATTAAAATTATATTCCCAAAAGTGCATTTCGAGGAAGGAGAAAAGATAGTCGTATGATCTCGTCCGCGCTTTTATACACGTATAGATTTACTGATCAGCCGAGTTATGACACATTCGGAGCATTTTCAGTTTCAAGTGCAGAAACTGAAAGTGAATGGTTGCTACACATGACCTTGTCGGCATTGCAAGGTCATGCAAGGGTCAGATGGACAAAGGCTTCATCCCTCTTGTTTTCTAGAGGGATTTTCATCGCATTGCCGTGTCTCATTGAAGCAAGAGATGACATTCAACATTTCAAAAAAACTCCATATTCTTTGAATTTAGCGAGAATACTGACCACTCAGGAATTGTTACTCCACCAATTGAACGACCCTTTTGCGTTAGAAGAAAATTAGAAAGAAAAAAAAAAGTAAAATGAACGTTCAAGGTGCCTCAAATACTAAATGAATGTTCAGCGTGCCTAAATAATCTTTCCTTCTTTATGCAATAACTCACTCTTCATGTTTATGCTTCCCAGTTGTAGCTATCAGGCTTACTTTCCGTGCCATCACAAACACTTAATTGTCGTAGTTTTTTGGTATCTTGAACGTTAAACCTCCATTAATCTGACTTTGTCACTCAGCATGCATGGATGAATGAACGGCTACGGTGAAAGCAATTGCAGCCAAAAGGAACATCCAGTTCAATACAAGACAGAGAACCCGTTCCCCAATACTCTAAAGAAACAAGTAGGAAAGAGCAAGACCTCATCTATCAAATTACAGTATCATCGCACATGTTCGACTCAAAGCATTTTATGAGGCACGTTAGAAACCATTTCTTTCAAAGACAAAGAAAAAGTTCCTATATAAAGCTCAACACTGGTGCTGAAGTACGTATACCCCCAAACCCTGCAACTCATCAGTTAATCTGCTAGTACTTCCACCATGGCTTCCAGGAACCAGTACCGGTGCATCTGCTTTGCAATGCTCTTCATCTTGGTAACCATAGCTTCTCAAGCTACATCTCGCTCTCTCCCCGAGGCAGCCATGCATGAGAAGCATGAGCAGTGGATGGCTCGCTATGGTCGTGTGTACAAAGATATTGCTGAGAAGAACAAGCGGTTCAAGATATTCGAGGAAAATGTAGAACACATTGAATCATTCAACAGAGCCAATCAGAAGGCTTACAAGCTAAGCATTAATGAATTTGCAGACCTCACAAATGAAGAATTTAAGACCACGAGGAATAGGTTCAAGGGTCATGAGTGCTCTCCAGCAACAACGTCCTTCAAATACGAAAATGTGACCGCGGTGCCATCTACTATGGACTGGAGAAAGAAAGGCGCTGTTACACCTATCAAGGATCAAGGCCAGTGTGGTAAGTAACAATATATATAGCACCCACAAAAGTGCGTGCGAACACACAAAAACCCGCGCAGGCACATTAATTACACACACCGAATCCACCTGTTCTTACAGTTTAATGCTGTCATACATAGGATGTTGCTGGGCATTTTCGGCCGTGGCAGCCATGGAAGGAATCACCCAACTAAAAACCGGTAAGTTAATCTCGCTATCTGAACAAGAGTTGGTAGACTGTGACACAAGTGGCGAAGATCAAGGCTGTGAGGGCGGCCTCATGGACAATGCCTTTGATTTCATCCAACAAAACCACGGCCTCTCCACTGAGGCCAACTATCCCTACCAAGGAGTTGACAGCACCTGCAACACCAACAAGGAAGCAAACCATGCAGCCAAGATAACTGGCCATGAAGATGTGCCCGCCAACAGTGAGAGTGCACTACTCAAAGCTGTTGCCAACCAACCAATCTCTGTTGCTATCGATGCTAGTGGTTCCGACTTCCAGTTCTACTCAAGTGGTGTCTTTACAGGGGAGTGCGGCACAGATCTAGACCACGGTGTCACTGCTGTTGGCTATGGCACCGCCAGTGATGGAACCAAGTATTGGCTTGTGAAGAACTCGTGGGGAACGGGATGGGGCGAGGAAGGGTACATAAGGATGCAACGAGGTATTGATGCAGCGGAAGGCCTCTGCGGCATTGCTATGCAAGCTTCGTACCCCACTGCATAAAGTTCAAAATTATATGTTGTCTACCTATGTAAATGAAATGTATTAATTGTTACTATATGTATCCCGACTCTTGCTTTCATACTCTCAGCAAGAAGTGAGGTGATACTGAAGTTGAATGTAATTTGTTATGTTCTTGTAATTTTATGAAAAATATCAAGTCTCTATTGGATTAAAGAAACTTATAGCTTGTTAGGTTTTTACTCCTAGCTCAATTCGTGAAGTCTATGAACTCATTTTTTCGTCATGCGTGGAGCAATAGCTCCGTCACTTCTTTCTGCCTATATTCAGGTAGCCAAGTCGAAGAATTGTAGGTATGGAAATTATGACCAGTATATCCTTCGGCGTGTGTGTACCGCTTTATTGCACATTCCATTAGCTTATATGCTTTGACTAGATTGCAAAAAGAACTAAAGTGTAAGTTGAACGCTCTAACAGAGCAAATGACTCAATGAGACTACCTCTATGGTATATATTAAAACTGATAAACTAAATTTATTAACTGCTTGAGCACCAAATCTAATTGCTTCTTGAGCAATTCAATTGTATTAGCAGAAGATCGCAAGTTGTCCGTGTACTGGACACTGCATCCATAACTGCGCGATTAGGTCTTTCATGCTTAGTACATAATGGGGGATCAGAGAAGTCGCAACTCTTCTCCACTGGCAATACCAAGAAACTAGGCATGTTTGAAACATGATAACAAGGATCCCGTCTTAGCTGGATAGGACTTGGAATTGTAATATTGTTTCAATATGGCGGGGGTGAAACTTTTGTATGGGCAAGCTCTCAAAATCTATTACTTTCACCTCCTTTTAGCTGAAAACCGAGAAATGTAATCTTGTAGTCTGTTTTTGTAACCCTTTGTTATTTACTCAAACAGAGAAGAAACTTGGCATTTTCAGAAGTCGAGTTGAATCATGTTAGTGTTCCTGTTATGTAGGAAAGACGCTCTGTGCAAAAGGTTCTATGCCTTAACATGTAGTATATAAGATGATAGTTTCTGGTTAAACTGCTAGTTCATTGACACTTCTAACACCAAAGTTACTAATGCACGGTCAAAGATAGGGATGTGGGAAAAGAGACTGAAACTCTTTTCATGATCGAAACTGGAAAGTCATCTAGGTCAATCTTCTAACGAGGTGAAGTTCTGGAGAAGTCTCCCACATCTGAAAAAAAGGCGTGGACGAAATATTACTAGGAATCAACTTTTGCTGCACTCATCTCAGACGGGAAATTTTTTTCGCGCCTAAGGAAGAATAATCTAATAAAATTGGGTCACAATGTTTTATATAAGGTATTTCAGCCTTCCACCATTTCTGTCAGAAGAGTAATCTAATAAAATTTAAAGATAAAATATCTTTTTCAAGCATGTTGTAAGCACATATCCATCTAATATCTAGATTCTAGATTATTATAAAAAAAAAATTTGTATATAGAAAGTATGTTCTAGAGAATTCATCATCTACTATAAATAGAGGTGAACTGTTGTACTTGAGGAACAGTTGAGTGAAATATAAAAGCTCGTGCATTAACTATCCAAGAGTAGTTTGAGCTCGGGTTGTCCATTTAAGTCCCTTCCATTTCCTTCTACAGGGAAGAAGTTGCCTGCTATTTTGTTGTAAGTGCAATTCGTCCTCTTCTCCCCAGTCCCAAACCCGTTTGTTTTTTCGTCTACAGCCATGCGTGTGCTTCCTGGTTCCACTTCTACAGAAGTCAAACCCACTTCCCAACTCCTCATCTTCTTTATCTAAATCATTTTAACCAAACTGCTGATATCCCCAAATCAACCAAAAATCCATTTTACAACAAAATCTCCTTAAAACCAATTACATAGGCATGGCCTCCACTAGTCAATCATCATCAAATTTAACCCAATTTACTTATACCAAAGTCGCAGTGCCAATCTTTGAGGGAGAGTCATATAATTTTTGGAGCATTCAAATGAAGACCTTTCATTTCACAAGGGCTATGGAGTTTCGTACAAAATGGGTATGAACAACCCACTGATTCTACTGCATTTGCGACATGGAGCTAGAACAAGAAGTAGCAATATTATGAAAATTAGATAAAGGATGCACAGGCTTTGCTCTACATTCAACAAGGAGTTAGCAAGACCATTTTTCCGAGAATAATGGCGTCGACGGTGGCAAATGAAGCTTGGAATATTTTGCAAATGAGTTTAAGGGCTCCGACAAAGTAATCTCTATCAAACTTCAGTTTTTATGGAAGGATTTTGATATTCTATTGATGAAGGAAGGTGAATCGGTTCAAGTATTTTTTTCTCGTGTCTCTAATATAATTAATCAGATTAGAAGTTATGGAGACACAATCGAAGATAAGAAACTCATTCAGAAAATCTTACAAAGCCTTCTAATGAAAGTTGATCATGTTGTGGCTGCTATAGAAGAATCTAAAAAACTTAATGAACTCGCGTTCGTAGAGTTAATGGGCTCTCTCCAAGCTCATGAGGAGAGGATGCATAGATTTGAGCAGCCTATAAAACAAGCCTTCCAATCGAATATACCCAAAATGGACGGAGAAAAGAAAATAAACAAAAGCCATAGCAAAAATTTCAGCATAAAATGAAAGCCTTTAATAATTATGGACAGGGGAGAAAAAAATATAAAAATCAGGGGACAAATAGAGGAAACGTTAAATCTAGCCCTTATTGTCATTTGTGCAAGAAAGATAATCATGACATCAAGAATTGCCGGTACATATGCACGAGGTGCAAATGGCCAAATCATTTTGAAAAGGGTTGTTTTTACCGGCAAAAAGAAGTAACTTTTTCGGAAAAATGTGATTCAAGTGATCAATTATTCTTCTCTTGCTTAAACACTTAACAAGAATCACATGATATTTGGTATCTCGATAGTCGTTGCTCAAACCACATGACTAGCAACAAAGGTTGCTTTATCACATTAGATGAAGATATTAAATCTGAAGTTACGCTTGGTAATGGTAAAAAGCAAAAAGTTGAAGGAAAAGACGTACTTACTGTATTCACCAAAACTGGTGAATCGAAGTATATTTATGATTTTTTTACGTTCCAGGCTTGGCACATATTCTATTAAGTGTTGGCCAATTAATTCAAAGGGGTTATAAGATTGAATTTGATGAAAATGACTGGCTTATTTTTTATAAGTAAAGGAGGCGGCTTATTACGACTATAAAGATGTCCCCTAATAGTCTTTCCACTATTAATGCCCACTTAAGTAAGGAATTGCCTTTAAATCTGAAATTTTGGACGAGTCTATATTGTGGCATTTGAGGTACGGTCATCTAAATCTTAATAGACTTAAGTTGTTGAGGCAAAAGGATATGGTGCTTGGGCTGCCAAATATAAATGTCGAAAATAATATTGTGAAGGTTGCATTTATGGAAAGATGCATAGGCTACCTTTTCCTAAAACATCTTGGAGGGCTAGAAGTCTGCTTGAACTTGTGCACGCCGCGCCGATATTTGAGGACCTTCTAGAATACTTGCTCTTGCAGGAAAAAAAGTATTTTATATTATTTGTTGATGATTTTAGTCGGATGATGTGGGTATAATTTCTTGAAAGAAAATCGAAAGTATTTTCTTTCTTTATACAATTCAAGGCCCTAGCGGAAAATCAAAGTGGTCATTCTCTTAAAGTATTTTGAGGGGGGGGGGGGGAGAATTTAATGATCATAAGTTTATTGAATTTTGCAAGAAGAATGGAATCAAGAGAGAATTGACTATTCGACGTGCACCACAACAAAGCAGTGTCGCCGAAAGAAGAAATAGAACTATTGTTGAAATGGCTTGTAGCATGCTCCAAGGCAAAAGTTTGCCAAAACGTTTTTGGGCCGAGGCTGTTAATATTGCCGTTTATCTTCAATAGATCCCCCACTAAAGCTGTGCAGAATACTCCTTATGAAGCTTGGTTTAAGAGAAAACCAAAAGACGAGCATTTCAAAATCGTTAGGAGTATTGCTTATGCCCACGTCCCAAGAGAAAACAAAGAAAAGTTAGACGAAAAGGGAGAGAAATGTATCTTTATTGGATACAGTGATGAATCAAAGGGATATCGTTTATACAAGCCCAACTCTAAGCAGTTACTTATCTCGAGAGATGTAATTTTTGATGAAACTGAAGGATGGAAATGGAGCGATAGTGCGCCTGAAGGGCAACAGCTATTGGATGAAGAAATTATGTAAGCAAGAACTAAAGCATGCCCAAGCTCACCACCACCAACAAGCCCAAGAACAACTTTCGGCCAAAACACATCATTTTTTCCTTCTTCGGCATTATCTCATCCTAAAAAGATGCGATCAATGCAAGAAATCTATGAAAGCTGTGATGTTGCACTCTTTGTATGTGAACCCCAAAAATTCAAAGAAGCTACAAAGGACAAAGTGTGGATTAAGGCTATGAAATCAAACTTGGGAATTGGTTGATAAGCCCCCAAGGATAAAGAAACTGTTGTACTCAAATGGGTCTACAAAGTTAAGCATAAAGAAGATGGATCAGTGCAAAAATACAAGGTTCGTTTAGTGGCCAAAGGATACTCTCAGCAGCCCAGAATAGACTTTGGAAAAACCTTTGCGCCTGTGGTTAGTATTGAGACAATAAGGACGCTCCTTGCCCTTACAGCTCAACTAAAATTGTTGGTTTATCAATTGGATCAAATCAGCGTTTCTAAATGGTGAAATTCAAAAAGAGGTGTATGTCGAGCAACCGCAATGTTATATTGTCAAGGGACTGGAAGACAAGGTCTATCGGCTACGTAAAGCCTTATATGGATGCTTATAATAGCAAGATTGATAAGTACTTACTTCAACAAGGATTTGTCAAGAGTCCAAGTGAACCGTCACTCTATGTGAAAATGCAATGTAATCACGACTTTCTCATTTTATGCACGGCACCAATTCAAAGATAATCAAGAATTTTAAGAAGATTATGATGCAAGAATATGAAATGACTGATCTTGGCCTTCTGCGATACTTTCTTGGCATGCAAATAAAGTAAAAACGTGGCCAAATATTTATTTCTCAAGGAAAGTACACCAGTGAGTTGTTAAGGAAATTTTAATATGTCATCTTGTAAGCCTTTAGATACTCCAATGGCATCGAGTGATCAACTCTCAAAGAATGATGGAAAAGAAAAAGTGGATGAGTCTATCTATCGAAGATTTGTTGGATCGTTGATCTATCTTACAAACACAAGGCCGTATATTGTGCTCTCAGTCGGCATTGTTTCCAGATTCATGAGCGAGCAAAGCAAGTTACATTTTGCTGCAGCTAAAAGGATATAAAGGTATATCAAAGGTACTCAGAATTTTGGCATCTTATATGAGACAAAGAAGGACAACAATCTTATTGGATTTGTAGACGGTGATTGGGCAAGAAGCCTGGATGACAGGAAGAGCACAAGTGGGTACATTTTTTGCATGGGATCTAAGGTTATTTCATGGTCTTTGAAAAAGCAAAAAACGGTGTCGCTATCATCTATCGAAGCCGAATACATATCAGCCACCAATGCAGCTTGTGAAGCTGTATGGCTTAGGAGAATACTAGAAGACTTAAAGCACGGACTGGAATTCCCTACAACAATATATTGTGACAACATGTCAGCTATATCCTTGGCTAAGAATCCAATATTTCATAGCCACACAAAGCATATTGAGTTATGTCATCATTTCATTCGGTAGCTTGTGGAGAAAGGCAAAATGGAACTACAATCTTGCAAGACTGGATATCAGCTCGCCAACATCTTCATCAAGCCAATTCCGACAAAGAAGTTCATGCAATTTACAGACCAGCTTGGAGTTTTCGATTTTTCAAGATTAAGGGGAATGTTAGAAGATTAATATAGAAAAATCTAAAGATAAAATATCTATCTCAATCTCTAGAATATTGTAAGCAAATATCCATCTACTATCTAGATTCTAGATTGCTGTAAGAAAAAATCTGTATCTATAAAGTAGGTTCTAGAAAATTCATCCTCTATAATAAATAGAGGTGAATTGTTGTACTTGATTAACAATTGAGTAAAATAAAAAAGCCCTTGTATCAATTGTCCAAGATTTTCCTATACGTCCTTTGCGTAAGGGTATGGCAAAAGTTGATTTCTGATCGTCTAGACTGGTCTTAATTTCATATGGCTGCTTTAGGAGAGACTTTTCGTAGAAGGGAGTGGAAAATATGGGAAATAAAGGAGTACAACCTGAAAGAGCCTTGGATTAAACAGTTCAGCGAGGGAGCTATTTAGCCAATATCAATGGACTTCTTGTTGCAATTGAAAGGGAAAAGAATAGAGTTGGATGTGCATGTAGACACTTGATGAGTGTCAAGCCTCAGAATGCATGAGGTTTGAAATTACAAGCTCAATACACGCAAGCATTCAACATAGTGAAAATGCAGTCACTTGCTTAATTGAATGATGAGTGTCAAGACTCAGAAGGCATGAGGTTTGAAATTACAAGCTCAATCCACACAGGCATTCAACATAATGAAAATGAAGTCATTTGCATAATTAAAGGCAATCTGCAACTTAGCTTTAGACTAAACAGGAAGAAAAGCTAAGGAGAAACTTTTATGCAACTGCAAGCAAATGGTCAACTGTACATGGTGCTGGAGGATTATCCTCCAAATAATCTTAAAACTAACAGGCCATTTTGAATGTGTAGATCACCATATCAAACAACAACTTGGCTTTATATCAAGAATAAAGGAAAATCCTTTTGAAAACTTAACTCCAAATCAATTCAGTGTACTTCTCCTATGAAAAAGACAAAATGAAAGGCAAAGAAAACGAAATGGAATACGCATAAATAGGTCCCAAAGAAATACAGCTGCACCCTATTAATTTTTCTGCAAGTTTCTCTGGGTAGATAAAGCCACTGAACATCTTTGTGGCTTACACCCTTGTTGAATTCTTGAGACAACGGCTTCAAATAGCTCAAATAATTGCAGGGATAGGCTTCAAGCAGCAAATGCGAGACTATAACGGTGCAAGCACACAGATGAATTGGTGTTGCTGGATGGGCAACAGGAATGTTCCTCGTGCAATATTGAAGGAAGTTAACCATACTAATCATGCATGGGTTTGAGTTGTGCGGCTTGCTGCTGTCACCATATAAGTCACTTCTCTGGTTTAGAGGTCAAACAAAGATCGCACATAATCTATTGGGAAGGAACTCACAAGTTGTTTGATTATAGCATACTCGTATTGAGTTGCTGGATGAATCAACGAAATAGGCGGAATAGCTATTCAAAGAGAAAATGGAACCTCCCGTCGTGTACAAAATAAATTGTGTAGCTGAGTACAGACGTTTCCACTGGAACCCAGAGCTAGCTGGTTCTCCCCAAAATGCGTTGAAGACTGAACAGTTATGACACCAGAAGGCGTCATCAGACCCTAGCTGACAGCATTTAATACCCTGTGCACATACTTCAATTTGGTTCTTTTACTAGATTTTTCGTACGATTTTCTTCGAGTAAATGTCTGTAGTTATATATGATCTCATGTTCTGGTCCGGATAATGCATGCATTGATGGGTGCATGTGTGCACAATCTGTCCAGCCCACATTTGGTGACTCCTTTGTATTTGCACATGAAAATGTTAGTGAAATGAAGTAATGGGACAACCATATTTTTGGTTGATCTTGGTGAAACAAAAACAACAAATTAGAGTTGTCTTTGGAAGTTTTTTTTCTAACCATGATGGTTGCCTTGGGCATGCAAGAGACTCTTTGGTTTCCACCAACCATACATGGAAGACAGCCACGTTTGAAGCTACCTGTATAAAGGCTACAAAAGCCAGGCATAAGGGTTGTTGGGAGGAAGGAGATTACCATTGTTTTCTTGTCAGAAAAATCGTGAAGGTGATTGTTGAAGCATCTTTTTGAAGAGAAAGATAAGAAAAGTGAGTGAGATGTGCCACAGTTTTGTCTGAAAAACAGTGAAGAAAAGAGAGCTTCGGCAGTAAGTTTTTGTCTGAGATTGCCACTGTTTTTGTCTGTTTTGTTGACAAAAACAGTGAAGAAACAAGCAGCTTCACATGATCCATGAGAGCTGCAATTACCTGTGTGTGCTACAGTGACATTGGCACATGCAAGCAGTGGAGCAGATAAGTGGAACAACTTACTTTTATCTCTCTTATGGCAATTTCTCCAAGTTAGTTGGAAAGAAGTAAGTTGTATATCTTTCTCTAGCATTTGTTTACCTTAAGCTTGAGAGGACAATTTGTACTATTCTGTTATTGAGATTAGTGGCTTTGGTTTGCCCCGTGATTTTTCCCTCTATGCGAGAGGATTTTTCACGTTAAAATTGGTGCTTCTCTTGTCACTGTTTGTTTGGGTTGATTACATTTCAATTCTTGACATTTGCTATATTTGCAATTTCCTGTCACACAAGACTCATTCGGTCCTAACGTGGTATCAGAGCCCCATTTGGGGCGTCTTGGTTGTGATGGGATTAAAGAGTCTCAAGGTACGACGATTAAGTTTACCGCGTTTAATTACGCAATATGAAAGCCAAGAATGGAGGACATTCTTTTTTGTAAAGACTTGTACACGACCCAATTGAAGGTGATAGTGCCAAGCCCAAGGATAAAGATAACAAGGAATGGGAATGGATGAATCGGAAGACTGTTGGCTGCATCAGGAAGTGGATTGATCACAACGTGTTTCATCACGTGGCTCAAGAGACGAATGCGCATAGCCTGTGGACAAAATTAAAGGCTATGTACGATTGGAAGAATGCCCAGAACAAGGCATATTTGATAAGGAGACTCGTGAATCTCAAGTTCAAGGAGGAACATTTTGCTGCCGAGCACCTTAGTGATTTTCAAAGTTTGGTCAATCAATTGGCCATCGCAGATATGAAGCTGGATGATGAGTTACAGGCATTGTTGTTGCTGAGTTCTCTGCCAGATAGGTGGGAGACATTAGTCGTCGCACTAAGTAATTATGCTCCAAATGGTAAGTTGACGATGAGCACCATCAGGGACAGCATGTTCAATGAAGAAGCAAGGCAAAATGAGGTGAGTACAAGCGGTGGAGAGTCGCAGGTCTTTGTTATGGAAAACAGAGGTAGAAATATGAGCAGAAATTACGATAATCAAGGTCGTCATGGACAGCGTAAGAACAACATAGCTCAGTCACAATCCAAGGATACTAGAAAGTGTTACAAATGTGGCAAGGCTGGTCACATTCAAAGAAATTGTCGATATGCCAAGAGAGAAAATTTTGAGAAAAAATATCAGAAGAATGATGACAACGGCAACACTTCAGCGGTCGTGTCAGATGAAGAAGTGGTGGTTCTCTCACTTGCCAAGACACCACATGATTACGGTATTGTTCGAGATATCGAGTGGATTGTTGATAGTGCCGTTCTCGTCACGCTACATCAAAAAAAGGAGTTCTTTTCTTCCTACAGAGCTGGGGATTTTGGGACAGTCAAGATGCGAAATGATTGTTGTTCTAGAATTGCAGGCATAGGAGATGTGTGTTTGATGACAGATGTAGGTTGCACATTGAGGCTGAAGAATGTGCAACACATTCCTGATCTTCGCCTCAACTTGATTTCGGGTATCACTTTGGACGGCCTGGGCTATATGAATGTGTTCGGCAATGGAAGGTGGAAGCTCACCAAAGGGGCATTAGTTATCGCGAGAGGAGTTCCTTGCAGTAGATTTTACAAGACTCGTGCTGATGTTTGTTTGGAGCTGGATACGATTAATGACGAGTCTATGTGGCACAGTGACGGGTTATGATTTCTGGCAAGGCCATCCATCAATTTTCTTACCAAAGGTACGTGGTTAAGCCTTTGTGATAGCAAGCATAAGAAGTTCTCCTTTGAGGAGTTTAGCGCACAACCTACAGTTAGTGTTCCATGTCTCACACCATTACCTTCACCGCTAGAGAGTGCCACAGGTGGTGGGGATGCAAAACTCTGTGATATAATTTTCCCGTTGCCGGAGGGTGATGAGCAGAGGGAGCACTCCCCCCAAGTAAAGATTGGAGGATTCTTTGATCCACAAAAATGTATCCAACTAGAGATTCTGCTAATTGGGGGGAGCTTGAAAATATTTGTGAAGCCCAGCATTGTGGTGATAGCGCTAGTTTAATGGATGTTGTGCAAGGGATGGTCAAAGAGGCTTCGATAATTTTATTACGATTTTGGCAACAAAATTAGTGGATGTTCTTTACTCCCGCAGGTCAATGGCAGGAATGCATTTTGATTGAGACAGTAGAAACTGTGATCTCCCTCATGTGGCTGGAGGGGGAGATTGTTGGGTGCATGTGTGCACAATCTGTCCAGCCCACATTTGGTGACTCCTTGGTATTTATACATTAAAATGTTGGTGAGGTGGATCTTGGTGAAAGGAAAACAACAAATTAAAGTTGTCTTTGGAATTTATTTTTTAACCACGATGGTTGCCATGGACATGCAAGAGACTCTTTGGTTTCCACTAACCATACATGGAGTCATCTGAAAAAGTTAGACAGCCACACATTGATAGGACAATTTGTACTCTTCTGTTATTGAGATTAGTGGATTTGGTTTGCCCCATGATTTTCCTTTCTATGCGAGAGGGTTTTCCAAGTTAAAATTGGTGCTTCTCTTGTCACTGTTTGTTTGATTTGGTTACATTTCAATTCTTTGTATTTGCTATACTAGCTAATAGACTCGTGCAAATGCACGGGACACGATAAAATTTGGGTTTACGATAAATGTATGGGTTAATACATGATACATTTTAACAATAATAGTCGACATGGCTCAAGTATGTAAGTTTCTCCCACAAATTAGCCCACTACATAAGATCTAAGAATTGTATTGACGATAACTATTAAAATGGAGAGAACCTTTAAGGCTAAATTTTCATTATATACTATTCTTTCCTCTAAAAAAAGTACTTTCAAGGGAAAAGATATGCTCCTTTTTTATCTTCTTGTTTTTACCAGCATTCTCATTTTGTAGTCCATTTTTATCTTCTTTCATTCTTTTTGTGTACTTGTAAAATGTACTTGTAAAGAATGTATACATATTCTTTAGGGTTAATTACTCACGGCACCCCTGAGGTTTACCCTAAATTACACACGGACCCCCTTATATTTTGAAAATTACACTCCGCTCTCCCAGGTTTGTACCCGTATTTCACGGAGCCCCACAAAATTGACGGGGACCCTAACTCCGTCTAAATATTCTCTGACACCTTACTTTTTTTATTTTTCATCCCCAAACTGCCCTCCCTTTCTTGAATAAATACCCCCTTGCCCTTTAAGATTTTTCGTCTTCTTCTTCATTATCGTTCCCCTTCGCAGACCCATTTCAGTTTACAATTGATTCAATTTCTCCAAAACATATGCAGTGTTGGTTACGGTGTTTGGGTGGCTGTTTTTGGTTGGTATTGGTGGACGGCGTGTGGGGTTGGTTGCGGCTGCGATCGGGGAAATCGAGATCGGTAAAGGAAAAGGAAACGATCTCCTCGACGGCAGAGAAGAGGGAGGGGTGAAGGCAAAGATGGTCTGCGGCGTTCGCTCCATCCCTGCTACAAAGAAGAAGGTGTGGCAGTTGGTGATAGAACTTGACAGTGTGGATGGTGGCTGCCTTGACATCGTCAGAATTTCATTGGTTGGGCATCCGTACCCGAAATTTATGCCTGGGCTGTCAAGGGTTTTTCATGTCATTTGCTTGCTGGTGACACCGGCCAAAATTGGCCATCGAAGACTGGATACAATGCCGGCAGCAGCGATTGCATGTGGATTGGAGGTGGCAATGCGCGGTGCTCTGGTTACGCCATGGTGGTCGTGGATGTGCGGCGCGATGCTGCTCAGTGAAAGGTGGGCTGGATTTGGCTGCTGGTGATGGCGTGTGGTCGGTGGGTGAAGGTGCGGAGTTTTGATGGCCGTAGCAGCGAAAAGGACAGTGGCAGCGCTGTGCCACTGGTAGTAACAGGGCATTCGTTGCGGTGCAGTGGTCGCGGAGGTGTGGCGTGATGGAGTTCAGTGACGGAACGGCTGGAGATGTCGTCGATGGCTGGGTGTAACCCAAGAGCCAGACTTCTTGATTTTCGTCCAAAACCCAAGAGACACTGTGTACTTATATACAAGGGTAGAAACGTCTTTTTATGACCAGCCGTTAACCCCGTCAAAGAAATCTAGATTTTTGGAGCGGAGTGTAATTTTCAAAGATAGGGGGGCCGTGTGTAATTTAGGGTAAACCACAGGGGTGCCATGAGTAATTAACTCTATTCCTTATTACTATACACCTACCACATTGCCTCTTTTAGTGACAAAAAGATGTGGGCTTAGCAAAAAAAGGTTTTAGAGTTAGTTTCACCATTGTTTTTTCCTTTTTTCTGTAAAATATTGGCAAATCCATAGGTGTCCTATAGTCACACCTTATATCTTCTTTCATAAGAATCACATATGTTGAAATAATTGCACTTATACATACATGGGCTGCCGAAGTTAGTGTTGAGAAATTGTTCCGACCACAATTCGGAATACATATTGGTTAAACCTAGAAAGTAATTCTTGGCCAAACAAAAGTTTTTGATTACTTTTAATGGGTACCAAAACATGATTGAAGATAAACGCGTTCTAGTAAAAACTTAAAGAGTTCCAAGTTTTAGGATCGGATATGTTTTACAAAACGTGATGTTTTGTCCAAGATCTAAATTAGACTTATTAGTGAATCAGATTCACCATTAGTCCAATTAGAATTACGAACTTTAATTGTCCAACAATCCTACACCTATACTCCAGCACCCTAATGCTACCATTTCCTTTACCATAACCACCATTTATGTCATATCCCCACTGGCATTTATGTACAATACTGTCCCCGTCAACCACCACCATTGCTGCAAAAGTAAAACCATTCAGACATGAAGCATCACTTACGCCTTTATTGCTGCTATGGAATCTTCTTCCACCGGCTTGCTAGCATAATTAGCATAACAGCAATCATGGAACTTGCATTTTTATCCCGACATTGTACTAACTGCAACATTTGTAAGTTTTGGCAATATTTTCGTTTATTCATCACACCCATTCTTGACTACTCCTTCCCTAATCATTTTCAATTACCTCTTGTAATTTAATTTTACAAGAGGAAGGACTCGGAATCAAGTATGACATGTTAGACTTAAAAACATTAGTGCTCGAGAATGTAAACTCATGAAAAAGCTTACAAAACATAAATTTTTCTCTAAAGTAACTTTTAGAATCCGAAGATTAATTCTATTGATTTAAGCTTGTGAAAATGTTTCTCAAGTTAAGTCTCTTGCTGTTCTTAGTCTTCTTTCCTTGGTCCAAAAAAATAAAGTAATTTAAAGCTACGGCAATAAATCAATAGAGCTAATGACATGATTGTTGGGATTTTTTCCAATATTGATTCTTACCTTATTAAAGTTTGTACTACAAGAAATAATTTGCAAAAAGAATCAATCAAATTGATTGATTGGTACATTGGCATTTAATAAGGTTGAGAATAATCATGAAGTGGGTTCCCACGTGGTTTGGGAAATGAAAAAGTTAAGGGTACTTAAATGGCCATGTGACATACCATATTATTCTAGAAACACATGGTATGCATAGCCAAGCACTAGCACATGTACGGTGCACCGCACCACACGCGGGAGCGCGCCGGTGGCGTAAAGGATCTATTGGCTCTTTTAGGCGCACTTTGCACGTGCACATCGTCGCTAGGAGCCCTCGCAACGAGCCAAACTTAACTTTTTGCGACAAATTCAGCTTGTGAGTTGCAATTTGGACTGAAACAGTATGACTGTTGACAAAATTAAACAGATTTCAGATCTGTTTAAATTCAAAATGGCACATGTTTAAGGTGCATTTTAGTTCAAATGTTGCATCTGTTCACTGTGTCTACAGATTGTGACTGTTAAGTGACATTTATAGAGTCACTTAACTGCCACAACTGTCTGCACCTGTTCTAGGCACCTTTTAGTGTCTATAAATAGGGTTGATGGTCAGATCATTTCTTACTTCGAATTCTCTCTTGCTCTCTCTCAAATTTCTGTCTGTTGATTGTAATCTGCTGTGATCAACAGAGTTTCGCCTGTTTTATCTTGGGAGGCAGATTTGCTGTTACCCTAAGCAGATTATAAGGGAACAAATACTGTCTTAAAGAAAGAGTGCAACGCATTCTACTCAGGCATTTTCAGTCCAGTTTTTCTCCACACTGCCTTATTTTTTTTTCAACAATGATTACTTCCCAAATACCATTGATGAATAGTATCCTGAAGATAACATCGTTAGAATAGTTCTTTTAAGTCACCTCGAATGCCAACTTAAAGAATTTGATTACACTCGGAATGTAATTTACAAAAATGGTCTTGAAAAGTACCTAGAAAATTATTGACAACGTGGATTGAAGGTAGAAAAATTGATCAAGGTGACAGTGGGTTTAATCTTCAAGTATTGCAAGGTGTCAATGGAGTGTATTATTCTTTTTTACTTCTAAATAATCCAGATTAGTATTTCTGTAAACCTAATACCTTTTTTAATCTTGCAAAATTAATCCATGAAAGCAGGAAGTAGAACAAAATGTAATTACACAGCTTGAATGATAAATTACAAACTTTCAACAAGAATCTTTACGATCACTTCTTGAATCGGAAGTAACTGTATAATTGTGCCTATGCTTCAATCAATTCATAAATAACTACCTGGGCACAGCATAGGAAGTAAAACAAAATGTAAATACACATCTTGAATGTTTTTTCTGAATCGAAAATAATTGTATCATAATTTTTTATGAGCAAGTTATTTAACTGTGCCTATGACATTGACTTGGATTCTTGTTTTTTCAAAGCAAGTTATTCGTAGCATAACTATATAGCAACAATTTATTTTAGAAATAATAATTAATAATTTAATGTTAATAGTTATATATAATATTGATTGAAGTGTTTAGTGACGATTATCGTTACCAAATTTTTATCGACAGCCTTTAGGGCAATTAAATTTTTTTTAATATCGGTGTATTTATTAGCGACGATATATTTTTATATACATTTGTCGTCGACGTGTATTCTAGCGACGAATTAATATTTAGCATTGAAATATTTTTTAGTGACAATTAAATTTTAGTAGCGGTCTACTTATTAGCGACGTTTTGTTAAACGAGAAATCATAATAACTTGTTGATAAATTTTCTTAACGCATAAATCATCATAACGCGATGATAAATTCGGATAAGAGATTTAGTGACAAAAAGATGACAAAGGGTTTTCTTGTCTTTCTATAATTAGGGTTTTTATTTTAGGTATAAATAGATAGCAATCTTTGGCAACCGTCCAAGACTCCTTCAGCCATCACAACCGTTGCCGAGAGAGAGAGGGATAGAGATATGTTAAGAGAGAGGTCTTCAGTGAAGGGATCGAAGGGGACTTTTCGGTGAACTTCTTTCCGGTAAGTATTTCTGTTTAACATTTTTCTCTAATTGTATATGGGAATTGCCGTTGTTCGCAAATTCGAAACAATTGTATAAAGTGTATACACACACACAGCATGAGATCACGGCTGTTGGTTGAATTGATTTATGGGTTTTAGGGGATATTTGCCGAGTGATAAACGTGTGTGTTTAGTGATGCCGTGAGTGTAACGGGTTGCAAGCAAACATAACCATGGCAGTTGTTTTGTATGGTGTGAGGTGGTGCATGAGTGTTGTATATTGAGTCTGTAAGGGTTGTTGGAAATTCCTTTATGTGTAGAATGTTACAGTGGAGTAGCTTTGTATATGTTATAGAGCGGGAAGCTAGAAAGCTTTGTGGGTTGTGGCCATGGCTGCCAAGAGAAAAAGGGAACTTTGGGCAGCCATGGGACTGCCGTGTGAGAGAGGGAGTGAGATGAGAGTGTATGTGGTGCATTTTTGGAAGAAAAGTGAAGTGTTGTGTGTACTCAGATATTACAAATGAGTGTGATGCCAACGAAAGTGGGTTCGCAATCGACGTTGAGGTGCCACAAGGAATGCAGTCCGAATCAGATGCCAAGTGCGCTAATGTGGGACACAGCAAGGGTAGAGTAAGGGCAGAGACCAAGGGCTTCAGAGACAGAGCCTGAGGGTGGCAGTGCTGCGAGGGCAATGGTACAGGGTGAATACACGACGACAATCATAGTTTAAGGCTTAGATCCAGAGTTAGGGTCCTGTATGATTCTCTCTCCAGAATTCTAGAGTGAGAAAGTGAAAGTGTTCAGAAAATGTCCAACCGTCGAAATGAATTCTCAAGACCTCTATTTATAGAGGTTGAGATGATGATGTCATCACGCAACACGTGGCACTCCCCAGGAATGACATGTCACCATGGTGTCCACAACTGCCGGAGCTCCACGGACTGTCGAATCGCATATTCATCATGCCTGCCCTGCACAGCGTCGCTTTGTCTGTCTGGAAAGACTGGCTCCTACTGCATAGGTGTGGCCAGAGAACCCATTGATCTAGCCACCAATCCAAGCCCTTGTAGAGTCCCACAGGCCTAGCAATAGTGGGGAATGACCAGATGCCCAACTGCCAGGCAAACTAGGCGCGATGCCCTCCGAAGACCTGCTCCCGTCTCGGGATGACCCAGGGGTCATAGTCCATAGGGGTACCTACGCAAGCCGCTAGTGCCGGAGCACGTAGGCCAGTCATGAAGACACCCTGGCGGAGATAGTGTCCCAGAGGAGTTGCCTATCCCTCGTGTAAGTCCTTATGTCGGAGCACTCGGAGTGCGTCAAGGTAGCATCCCAGAGGAGCCGTCTATCCCCGTAGTGAGTCCTTGTGCCAGAGCACTCGGAGCACGTCAAGGTAGTATCCTGGAGGAGACGTCTACCCGACTAGCCGAGGTAGCATCCCGGAGGAGCTGACTACCTAGCAGAAGGGGAGTGAAGAGCTCTCTAGCGAAGATAGTGTCCCGGAGGAGTCGCCTATCCCCGCGGTGAGTCCTTGTGTCGGAGCACTCAGAGCTCATCAAGGTAGCATCCCGGAGGAGCCATTTACCTGGCGAAAGGGGAGTTTAAGAGCTCCCTGGCGGAGATAGTGTCCCGGAGGAGTCACCTATCCCCGCGGTGAGTCTTTGTGCCAGAGTACTCAGAGCGCGTCAAGGTAGCATCCCAGAGGAGCCGTCTACCCGACTAGTCGAGCTAGCATCCCGGAGGAGCCGTCTACTTGGCAGAAGGGGAGTTGAAGAGCTCCCTGGCGGAGATAGTGTCCCGAAGGATTCACCTATCCTCGCAGGATGTTGCACACTCCGGAGAGAGGGTCGAAGCATATTCCACGACCAAGGCAAGGTGCACATGGTGTGGTGAAAGGATGGACCGATGCAAGGAGCGTGGTAGTGTGACAAAGATCCAAGGGGCACGACTGTGTTAGTGGCGCAGCGCATGGGCTAGGCGGAATGAGTAAGGGGCCCGAGGCACATGTCATGAAGATGGCGCAGTGCATGGGCACAACAAAATGCGTATGGTGCCGAGGGTGCTGTAGTGTGACAGGGAACCTGGGGGCACTACTGTATCAGTGGCATGGCGCATGGGTGCAGTGGAGAGTGTATGGTGCCCGGGGCACATGTCATAGAGATGGCACGGCGCATGAGCACGACGGAGTGCGTATGGTCCTGAGGGCTTAGTAGCGTGACAGAGAGCCCGAGGGCATGGCTGTATCAGCAGCGCGGCAGAGTGAGTGAGGTGCTGGGGGCACGTGTCATGGAGATGGCGCACAGGTGAAGTGAAGTGTGTATGGTGCCCGGGGGCACGACATTGTGACAGAGAGCCTCAAGGCAGGGCTGCATCACAGGCATGACGCATGGGCGCAACGGAGTGAGTAAGGTGCCGGGGGCATGTCTGTGTTAGTGGTGTGTCGCATGGGCGCAGCAGAGTGCGTACGGTACCGAGGGCACTGTAGTGTGACAGGGAGCCAGTGGCACGGCGTATGGGCGAGGGTGGAGTGTGTATAGTGCCCGGGACACATGTCATGGAGATGGCGCAGCGTATGGGCACGACGAAGTGTGTATGGTGCCAAGGGCACCGTAGAGTGACAGGGAGTCAGGGGGCGCGACTGTATTAGTGGCGCAGCGCATGGGCGCAACGGAGTGTGTATGGCGCTCGGGGCACATGTCATGGAGATGGCGCAGCGCATGGGCGCGACGGAATGTATATGGTGCCAAGGCCACCGTAGTGTGACAGGGAGCCAGGGGGTGCAACTGTATCAGTGACTCGGCACATGGGCGCGGCAGAGTGTGTATGGTGCCCGGGGCACATGTCATGGAGATGGCGCAGTGCATGGGCACGACATAGTGCATATGGTGCCAAGGGCACTGTAGTGTGACAGGGAGCCAGGGGGCGCGACTGTATCAGTGGCACGACGCATGGGCACGGCGGAGTGAGTAAGGTGCCAGGCACATCTGTGTGTCCTGGCAAAGAGGGTCGAGGAGTGACGTCCGGGCGACGGGGGTCGCAGAGTGACTTTCGGGCGACGGGAGTCGTGGAGTGACTTTCGGGTGATGGGAGTTACGGAGTGATGTCTGGGCGATAGGGGTCGCGGAGTGAGTTCCTAGCGACGGGGGTTGCGGAGTGACGTCCGAGCTACGGGGGTCGCGGAGTGACTTCCGGGCGACGAGGGTCGCAAAGTGACTTTTGAACGATTGGGGTCGCGAGTGACGTCCAGGCGATGGGGGTTGCAAAGTGACTTTCGAACGACGGACATCGTGAGGTTGATGTGCAAACGTCCGTAAACATCGCGAAGGTGTGTAGACTCGAGAAAACAAGTACGCGCGGGGGGAAGGCATAGGCCAAAAGTGTGGGAAGGCCAAGGCCACTCCCATGGGGAGGCCGAGGCCGACCTCCTGGTGAGGCCGAGGCCGACCATAGGGAGTGGCCAAGGCCAATGGCCAACTCCCATGAAAGGAGGCCAAGGCCACTGCCCCTCTTGGTGAACTTTGGGTGCGCCGATGGTTGGTGTTTTGATGGGCAATGACGAATCAGGAATTTGAGTAACAACGAACGTGTTGCCGTGAGTCGTACCCATGTGACGAACAAGGTGCCAAAGTCACATACGAAGCGTACGAAGCGAACAAAGCGCAAAAAGGACCTTGCACAAAAAGTGAACAACCGGGGAGGGAAGGCTGAGGCCGACCCCCCATGGAGTCCTAGGCCGACCCCATGGCCTTGGGAGAGGCCGAGGCCGACCCCATGGGGTTGGCCAAGGCCTTTGCCCTTGACCCCGTCTTTCTGGTTGTGCCATCGACCGATGTTTTTTGGTGAAAAGGTGCTCGGGTGGTCGCGGCGCGATGAACGTGGTACTACGAGTCACGCTAACATGAAATAATTGGTGACTAAGGTGTGCGAAGCAAGAAACGCACGTGACATGAGTGTACGCACTTTGACAGGTTTGATGCGTTGAATACTGTGCTTGTGTAGACGTGTCATGCAAAATAGTACTCCAAGTGGGCCTTTGGGTGTGACCAAAATAGGTTGGGAACAGAGTGGAAATCGGGTGTTAGTGTGAGAGTGAAGTGGGTTTAGTGCATGAGTGTAATGCATTGTGTGTGTGTGTGTGTGTGTATATATATATATATATATATATATATATATATTCGTGGAGATTGAATTGAGAAGAAGGAAAAAAGAGAGATGGATGAGCAGACCCACTGCCGTACGATAGTGGTCATAGTGGCCAAGTTGACTGTGTAAATGTGTGTGTGTGTGTGTGTGTGAGTGGAGGTTGTGGGACTATGTATAGAGTGAGTGTGCCTGTAAATTTCTAAGTGTGGCTGTGTGTATGTATATGAAATCAGTGGGTGTAAATATGTGTGCAATGTAGAAGACGTGTGTGTTGTGTATTGTGTGGAGTGTACTGTGTGGTTGTTGTGAAATCGAAGTGAGGGGAAAACACAAGCCTGGGTGTGAGGGAATATAGCTTGTAAGAAGGTGGCAGCCATAGGCTGCAACAGTGAAACGTAAATGATGTAAAATGGGAATGTTATGGGTGCAACTGGGTTGTGAATTTGTGGGTTTCTGTGTATGAGTAAATTGTGTGTGTTGGTGTGTCCTCAAGTGGGTGTGAGAAATGGTGTGGTGTGGATCTAATTAGAGTTGTCAAAAGGGCTGGGCGACCCGCGGGCTGGCCTGACCTGGCCCGTTTCTGGCCCGGGTTGGCCCGGCCCCCTCGATGAACAGTAACGGCCCTATATATTAGGGCTTTGGGCCTGGGCTTGGACCAAGCCAGGAAATCCAAAAAAAAAGCCCGGGCCAGGCCCAGCCCGAAAAAGCCTGGGTTTGGCCCGACCCAGGTTTGGCCTAGAATTGGCCTGGGTTTCAGGCCCGGGTTTGACCCGGTTTGCTGCCCGGATCTAGCCAGGCTCTGGCCCGGTTCCACCATTTTCAAATTCTGATTTTCCCCCCTTTCCCCCCAACGGTTTTATTCCCCCTTTTTTTCCCCTAAATTCCACTTTTACCCCCCCAACAGCAAAATAACGGCTAGTTTGGGGGGTATTTTTTTTTAACTCTTTTAAGGGTTTTTACACTCTTACCCTCCCCAACAACTATAAACGGATAGTTTTTAGGGGTATTTTGGTCTTTTGTGAAGTTTCAAAAATCTATAAATTCACACCATTTCTCTCTAATTTTTCACACCAATCTTCTTACTCTCTCTTATATAAACATTCTACATTTCTACAAGCTTTGCTACTATTTCCCTCTCCAATTACTACTCTTGCTAATTCTACTCTTATTTACTAATTAGTACTCTTGCTAATTATTACTCTTGTTTACTAATTACTACTCTTGCTAAATTCTAATTACTAACCACTCCTCTTATTAATTTGTTACTCTCTAATTCTTTTGTCTAGTAATTAGTAATTAGTGAATTTATATTTATCAATTACTATTACTAAATTCTTTTTAATTACTAACTCTCTCCAATTTTGAATTACCCTCAGTGATTTATTTGTTACTCTTTAATTCTTTTAATTGTTATTTCTAATTACTAATTACTGCTCTTATACTTGTGTATTTAGTTACTCTTACTAATTTTATTTTCGAATCTAGTAAAAAAGTTTAGCGTCAAATATGGCTGGATTACTGAAGAAACTGAAGCGTGGATCATCATCACGAAAAACATCATCATCATCACAAGCACCACCACCAGCACAAGCGCCAGCACCACGGCCATCACAAACACCAATCCAAGCACCACCACAACCATTCGTTCCTGGACGAATGAGTACAGGCTGTATGATAGATACCCAAGCCAATTGGGAGTTCAATCAAAACATTCCAGATTTTGAATACACGCCTGATCAAGACCCCCCGCATTATAGTCAAGGACGCAGCTCGGTTGGCGAAGCTACTACTCCGTGGCATAATCTTAACCCTATGCCTGGTCATGATGAAGAAGGGCCGAGCAATGCCTCCGGTAATGAGCCAGAAGTCCAAAAGGGGAAAAAAAGAAAGCCGAGTGTTGGAATCATTTTGATGAAGTTATGGTGGACGGCATCCGAAAAGCTCGATGTAAGTACTGTGCTAAATTATTTTCGTCTGGTAGTGGTAATGGACATCTTAACAGGCATTACCCTCAGTGTGCACCTCGACAAGGCCACGTCGAACCTACCCAAACGCAGTTATCTTTTGACGGTAAGTTATTTGTTTATAATCAGCGAGAGCAAAGAGACGGTCTCGCTGAATTTGTTATTCACGATGAACAAGCCTTTTCTTTTGCCGATAATGCTAAGCACTCTAGATATATGAACACATACGTTCAACCTTTGTACAAAAAGGTTCATAGAAACACAACTAGATCCGATGCACTCCGACAGTATAATGCTGCTAAAGCACGCCTGATCGATTATTTCGATAAATTTGACGGTAAAGTTAGTCTTACTTCTGATATTTGGCAATCTCCGTTTACTTTTGTTAGTTATACTTGTGTGACGGCCCATTGGATTGATGCAGATTGGATTATGCACAAGAGAATCATCGCTTTCGAGCTCTTTCCTTTTCCGCATGATGGAATGAACATTGCTAATATTATATTAAAAGCATGTACCACGTTTAAATTAAAGGATAAGATTATGAGTATTAGTTTTGATAATGCTTCTAACAATACAGCTGCTGTTGATGCTTTAGAGGAGAGCCTCAAACCTGTACTTTCTGGTAAATTATTTCATGTTCGTTGTGTTTGTCATATAATTAATTTAATTGTTCAAGATGGTTTAGCTGCTGCAGGAGATATTCTTGTCAAAATGAGGGGTATGACAGCGTATGTTAATAGTTCGAGTCCGAGAACACAACAATTTAAAACGTTGTGTGTTGAATATAATATGCCTCGCAGGAGAGCAGTTACAGATGTGGTCAATGTGAGCTAGATGAACAGCCTCTTGCTTGCTCAACTATTCGGCACGAGGGGTGGCTTCCTCAGCCTCCTTAATGGCATCCCTCTTCTGCTGGGCTTCTTCAGCTGCCACCTGCCTTGCCATTTCAAAGCGAGACAACATTACAGACCCACTAGCATACATCTGGGATAAAGATTGGAACAATCAGCTAAATGAAAGTTGAAGGTGAAAACAAAAACTAGTTAGGAAAAAATGTATTACTGTATACACAGCCTGAGCAAAAGAACAGGCGAAAGTCTCATGAGTCTTGTTCTGGAAAACCTCCTGGTCCCGAGGAAGAACTCCATGAAGAAGATGCTGCTCCAAAATCTGGCTATCTGGCATCCCAAGGTCATCACGCCTAAGTGTCCACCTCGGTCAAAAGATGGGATCCTCATCGATAGACACTCCTTCAACAATCCGTGGAGACAAGTCAGGAGGAGTAACCCTTGCCTTCTTTAGAATAGGGGGCAAGTCTATTGTAACATCCCCAAAAATTCGAAGCTCCGTCGTCCCGAACTCCAGGGTCGTTAACCTACCGGATCACATCAAACCTGTCAAATCTTATACACAACCACATACTTCAAAGCATCTAATCCGATACTGACTTGAATTCTCCAAAATACAAGATTTCAACAAAACCTGCTTGAACTCCAACCATTAAAACCTAGGTTCTTTTCAAACTTGAATCCCTAAAGAATGAATCAATAGTACAGACCCACGCAGGGGTCTCACTACACTGTAATGGCAGCTTATCGAAACTTCACACAGAGTCTAACCCATTCCCGAACCTGCTATAGCTTATCATCAGCTGCAGAAGGGAGCCAAACGAAGAGTGAGCTTTTAAGAACTCAGTAAGGTCGTACAGGGACTAACAATAAATTAGACGATTCCAAAGAATCCAACCAAAGAAAATTTCCAGAATGCTTCAGATGGTAAAAAACTCAATGATTTTCAAAAGGATCAAAATTCATCAGAAATAGATACCAAAATGAACCAGAACAAACACGACGGATTCCAAAAACAATCAATAATAGATCATTTCTAGAGTCATAATTTTCAAAATACGATGAAGATTTTCCAAAAGATTTCAACAGAAGCACAGATTATTTCTGATAATACTTTTCAGGCATTGCCGTAATAGTCACGGCAGTATACGGAGCAGATAAAATAAAAAAATCAACGTTGATCCTGGGCAATAGCATTGCCATTCTGGCAAGCTAACAGAGTGTACACATGCATGATGTACCAGAATAATTACTAGTCCACTTGGGTACTAGCCTGCATTCCATGCAGGATTTAGACCAGCCTTATAATGCCAGCTTCAGAACAGAATAGATCCCCAGGTCAACATAGAAAAATCAAGAATATCAATGAGCTTTAACATAAGCTCATATCCCCAAAATCAATTCGAGTTCTAATAACAATAATCATACTGACATAAGTCAGCATTTAGAATTTTAGAAGAAATCAGAATTTTCAAAAGAAAAATCACAGATAAATAGCAAAAATGATTGCGAACAGATATCGAATTTAGACATAACAATTTAGAAGAATGGATACAAACAATGATCAGCTTTGCTCAGCATGCAATACATGCGAACATCACAAGAATTCTAAATGATCGAATTAGGTTCAATATTTGGGTTTTTCTAGCAATATCATACTGATATCCATACATAATTCAGAATTCGACATTATTCATAAGTATATCAAAGGAGTACTTATGAGTATGAGCAATCGAATAAGGGTTCGGACAAAGTCCTTACCCAAGGTTCAGATAAAATCCCTTACCTGGATCCGCAGCTAAATTATCCTAACTGGAAGGTCTTTAAGCCTTAACCTAAACAGAATAATTGAATCATTTGAATGCAGCTTACAGAACAAAATTATAACTTAATACGAACACACATACTCCCAAAATGAACCCCCCTCATCGGGTATGTAAAATTATCGAAATGCCCATGGGGTGTAAATTACCAAAAAGCCCCTCTCAGACTTAAATCACCCAAACGGCCTTCCCCTAAGTAGAATCACTAAAATAAGCTTCCCATATATGAATTTATGCAAAAATACATTTCTTAGGTCAAATTACCAAATACCCCCCTCGGGGTGACAAATTACCAAAATGCCCCTGGGGGTTTCCGGCAACAAAAAGATTCCAAAAACTTCTTAAAATAATATTTAAGCATCCTGAAGTCATTATCGGGCTAAAACGTACTTTCTAGAAGTTTGTCCAAAAATCCCGAACCGGTGTCCGGACCATGAGCTAAAAAACCAGTATTGTGAAAAATACTTGTCGACCTCAGAATGGTCCGAAATTTTAAAAATATCAATCATATCAGTAAAATAAGATTTTTCTAAAATTTTCAAATCAAAACAGCTTGGTTTGCTACGCTAAATAATCCGATAAAGTTCTTTAATTGGTACTCCAATTTAGCACTCTTCGCGGACTTTGAAAATTCTCAAAACATTCCAGAGCATAGGTCTCATAAAAATATTTGGAGTTATAGTTTTGGACTTTGTCTAATTTGGACCCTAACTATTTATGAAAACTCGTGAAAGAAACTGCCTTAATTAAGTTTTCATTTTTAGCGACGAAAACATCTACTGTTCAAATTTGAACACACACTATAAGACCTTCAGAACACACACATATCTTCTTCCTTATTCAATCAGCTGCATACCTTGGTTTATTCAACCCACAATCACGCATGGATTCTTTCAATAACTTATCTTAAACCAATTAAACTCATTACAATCCCATTGTTCATGCCCTAACCCAATTTATATACATCAATTACACACAATTAAACACATACCATTCGAATCAAATCCCCAAACCCAAAGAACACACACTAAATCTTCAAAACACACACTAAAATTAACACCATAGGTGAAATTTTTACCCTTTGAAGTATTTCTCCATCCCTTTTTCCTCTTTCCTTTCTTCCATTGCCCGAATTTCTCTCTTCTCTTCTTTCTCTTTTTCCTTCTTCCCCCCGAAGCTCTCTCTCCTCTCTATTTTCCACGGCTGTTTTCATCTTTCTCGATTACTGTTCATCTTACCCGAAATGGATGCTTTCCCAAATGGAAAGTTTCCCCCAATTTTTTTTTCTTTCTCTTTAGACTTATCATTCCATTTGTTTACAATATACTAGCATTAGTCATCCACAAAAGCAAGAGGTGGCATCTACGGGGCCAATTCCCTTGAAACTTGACACCTAATGCATATTTCAAAATTTACAAATCAAGCCCCAAGGTTTTCATAATTATAAAGTAACCCCGAACTTTTGTGTAATTACATCGAAGCCCCAAATTTGGTTTAATCTTGACTAATTAAATTAAATGCCACTGAAGCATATACTATCACCCATTTGATTATTTTTTCATCACTAAAAACATTAATTTACAATTAGCCCCAAAGTTTTCCAAAATTACGAAGATGCCCCCCAGAATTCAAAAATTACATATTTGCCCCAAAATATTTTTAAGCTTCAATGCACTACTAATCCCTGAGCATTACTCAAAATTAGCGTCCGTTTATTTTTTGAGTCACGGATGACTATTTTAAACAGCTCCCGAAGTTCGAGATATTACATGTACACTTAGTTGTTTTCCCTTTCTTTTCCCCTTAGCTTTTTGAAGAACGCCAAGAAAGGCTACTTGAGACAATTTTCCACTTCCACTGGCCCATTTTTGCATAAAGAAATCAGTACAGGAACAAAAATTTAGAAACCGAATTGAAAACAATAACCTATTTGAAGCACACCTAGAGGAATAAACTCAGTAGATGATGCACTAGGGGTAGCGGGAGGAGGAGGAAGAGCTGAAAGACCCATCGGAACGAGCTTGTGAGGAATGATCCTCCTATACTCTAACTGCTGCTCTGAAAGGGGTTCATCTACGGAAAGACCACCTTGATGTTTAATGTCGCTAAGAATGTGCTTGGTAAGGTTGTTGGGAGTAGGCTTGCCTGAGTTTTCAAAATCCTTACAGTAAGGATTCCACTCTCTAGCAAAGGGTAATTTTCCTTTATCTAGACGGCCAACGAAGAAATATCTGGAGTGCCAACCCTTGTTTGATTTTGGTCTTCCCTTTAGAAGTTATTGTCTACTATGAATATAATACCATCCAGGACAGTTGGCAACTCCTTTGATAAAATAGATCTCAAAGAAGACCCTCATGAAATCTGTAGGATCTGCTTTATAGCCCGAGGTTTCAACCAAGTATATAAGCCTAACCAGCTTTCTCCAATTGTTCGGAACAAGGTACCCGAGAGCCATATGATAATGCTCAAAGAAAGGAAGAGCAAAAGGGTGAAGAGGAAGCCTATATCCAGACTTCACCTGCTCTTCGTACATTCCCGTTTTGAATTCCGTTCCATAATTGGCTGGTTCTTGCAAACCTGGAATTCGAGCATACTAACCTGCGGGAAGGGGATATTGTAATACCCTGAATCCTAAAATACTCTTCGTAAATTAAATTGGTATTTTTAGCGACAAATTTAAAATTTCTTAACGTTGATATTATTATTTAGTGACGATATATTTTATTACCTAACGTCAATGTGTATTTTAGCGACAAATTAAGTTTAAGCATCAGTATGCTTTATAGTGACAATCAAATTTTTTGCGGTCTACTTATTAGCGACATTTTGGCAAACGAAACATCATTATAACTCGTCGTTAAATTTCTTAATGCTTAAATGATCATAAGATATATTGTTGGACCATTTTCGCAATAGTCAGTTTGGGTAAGAGGATTTAGCGACAAATAAAAGGATAAGGTTTTCTTTCTTTGTTCAACTAGGGTTTCAATTCATATATATACCTAATCTTCACTGGCAGCCGCCCCAAGGGCTCTTATTCAAGCCGTCGAACACACCACCTAGAGACGGAGAGAACGAGCAGAGAGAGAGGAGCAGCTAAGGATTAAGGGAATCACACGGTAAGGATTCTTATTCCCTTCAAATTTCATCCGTTATTTGGATTTATGTGAGTGCTTCTGTGTGTATTTTACGCATGGGGTAACTCGTATGTGTGTAGATGAAAGGGGGAAAGGAAGAAACTGCCATCCTGCAGCGTGTGTGCGTGTGTTTAGGGTTCGTTTGTGCTGTATGGGTCACAGTCGAGTTGGGGCTGTGAAAGAGGGGATGTGACTGCTGGGTATCTATCGATTAGGGTGTGAATGGGTATGTAAGATAGGGGCACTGCCCAAGCAGCTTGATGGAGCATTGGGTATTTTCTTGTGCCGTGAATATGCGGTTGAGGCTGCATTGAGGCAGGCCTTAACGTGCACGCGAACTCCGTTGGTAGACATCTACGGCTGTCCAGTGAGGGTGCGCAAGTGTCGGTTGTTTATAACACGATTTTCGCATGGCTGCCATGGCCATGCCTTTTCATGTGGGTTTAGAAGTGTTGTGGGTGTAGCAATGAGTGACTTGTGTAAATAATGTGTGTGTGAGTGTCGTGCTTAATGTGTGTGTATATATATATATATATATATATATATATATATATATATATATATATATATATATATATATATATATATATATATATATAGGGAGCTGATCCATTGATAGCGCTAGCAAACTGAGTTAAGTTGCTAGCGCGATCTGACCGTCCACGCGCGATCTGTGGACGGTCCAGATCTTTTTTTTGCTTTTTTTTTAAGTCCGTCCGCTACATTATGTAGCGGACCATTTTTTTACAAAAATACCCTCACCTTCTGCCATGTTTTTTTTGTCCTTTCTCTCTGTCCTTTCTCTCCGTCCGCTACATTATGTAGCGGACGAGTGGCAGGCTGTGCTTTTTTTCTCTGTCCTTTCTCTCGTTATGCTTTCTCCGTCCGCTACATTATGTAGCGGACGAGTAGGCAGGTTGTGCTTTTTTTTTCCTCTCTCTGTCCTTTCTCTCGTTATCCTTTCTCTGTCCTTTCTCTCAACTACCTCTCCTTTGTCTCAACGGAAGAAGGCAGAGTAGCTCCGCCGGAGCAAGGTGCCATCAGACGTGCAACAGGCAGTCTCACGATCAAACAACCAAACAATAAAAAGCAGTCCTCACACTAATGATACAACCAAGGCAAAAGACCAAACAATCAAAAGCAACAAGAAACACCACCGCAGCACCACCTCGCAGCACCACCATCTCGCAGCACCATCTTGCAGCACCACCACCACGGTGGTGGAAGAAGGTAGTGGCTACCCCGGCATCATCCTTGATTGGCAAGCAGCGACAGTGCTATCGCCTATTGGAACCAGAGAGAAAAGAGAGTGATGAAAGAGTGAAAGGTTTTGTTTTTCTTTTACAATTGTAATCCGCTACATTATGTAGCGGACGGGAGAGAGAGAGAAAAAAAAAAGTCAGAACATTAATGACAGAAAGAAAAAAAAAGTCTGAAAACTTGTCCGCTACATTATGTAGCGGACGAACTCGGAGGGTATTATTGTCGAAAAAATGCAAAAAATTGTCCGCTACATAATGTAGCGGACGTACTTAAAAAAACGCAAAAAAAAAGATCTGGGCCGTCCATCTTTTGGGATGGACGGCCAGATCGCGCTAGCAACTTATCCTATTTTGCTAGCGCTATCAATGGATCAGCTCCCATATATATATATATATATATATATATATATATATATATATATATATATATATATATGACTTGAGTGCAGGTGTGCAAAGGTGTGTTTATAATATGTAAGAATGAAATGAAAGAAGAAGGGAGACCCACTGCCGTGAGGCAGTGGGCATGGCTGGATCAATGTAAGGCAGGTGGGTTTGTGTCAGGTGGGTATTGAAGGAGAAGTGAGGATGTAGTGTGAAATGGGTTTGTGTGTAAGTGCTGTGTGGAATGAATATATGTGGGTGTGAGAAGCAGTGTGTTTTGAGGTTCAAATGTGAACCTGATTGTGTGAAGATCTTGAGTGCAAGTGGGTGAGTGAAATGAAAAGAAGGGGAAAGAGAGAGAGAGCACTGTAGTGTGAGATGAAGAATGCTGCGTGAGGTGTGCATGCGTGCAAACCGTGTGGGTGTTGGGAGATTTTCACTTTAGTGTGCCTGTGTGTAATGTGTGTGAAAGGGTATGTGTGTGTAGTGCTGTGTATATAGTGTGTGTGCGTGAGTGTGCTGTGAGGTGTTTTGGGTGGTTTTGAACAAATGGAAGGAGCGCAGTAGCTCTGTTTGAGAGAGTGTGTCTAAAATGGGTGAAGCAGTGAGTGGAAGTGAGTATGTGTGTTTGTAGGTTTGTGAGTGTATTGGGGTGATGTGTGCGGGTGAATGAAGAAGGAGCTGAAGACCCACTGCCATGAGGCAGTTGGCGTGTGGGACAGTGGTGAAATTTGTGTGTTGAGTGAATAGGTATGGGAGTGATATTTATATAAAATATATATGTGGTGTGTTTACATATGTGTGGATATTAAGAATATGAAGAAGGGAGAAGAAGGATAGACCCACTACCTGTGAGGGGACAGTGTAAGCATGTGTGTACTGTGAGATTGTGTGTGTGCAAATGTATACAATGAGAGAGAAAAGTGTGCAGCTGTGAAATTGTGGGTATCGGGTTAGCGTTAAGTGAGATACATGCATGGGGTAGCGTACAGTAATTGTTAACGTGTAAACTTTTAAAGTACAATACGTTAGGCTATATTAGGATATGTGGCAAAATTTTATAATTTTCTGAAAATCGTATGTATTTGTTATATTTTCTTCATGTTCAGACTTATAAAATTCTTTTGAGTCCTTAAACTCATGAAAATATTTTGGAAAAATTAGAATAATAATTTTTCAGTAAAATAAAGACTCAGTATAAATTTGGTAATTTTTGGAGTTGATTTATTATCATTTTCCGTATTGCATTGAATTTAGTAAAGCGAAAAATAAAGAAATAGTTTTAGCGCCTTTTAAATCCTGATTTTTATTTCCTTAATTTTTTACATGTATTGAGGTTTGTATAAAAATTCTGAGTCTTTATTTTCAGTTAAAAGCAATTATGATAATTTATTGGTTTTTAGTGTATTTAGGGAAATTATTTTTAATTCGAAAATAATAAAAAATATTCAAAAATAATATTTTTATTCCATATGTTGTATTAAGCTATAAATAATGCTTAATGAATGATAAGAATATTTTTGGAATATTTTTGAGTCTCAGAGAGTGTGACGAGTGTCGGGGTAGGTTGGCCGTGTGTGAAACCGCTCCGAGTTTCATCATTTTCGGGTAGAGAAATGGATTCATTGTGGATAGCTATATAAGGTTTATAATATAGTAGATTAGATAATGTTCTGATAAATGACATTGCCCGACCTAGGTTAATTCAAAGGATTTTGGATTGAGGCTGTTGAGCAGTGCATAGCTTGGACTGAGGTAAGAGATTTCTTCTGAAACTCTATTTCATCTATTTGATATCGTAAACCATTTTTCTAAATTTTTATTGAAGCTTTCATTGGACTCAGTTTATAATTGTTATGAAATTGCATTGATTGCCCTTAATACCCTGTTTTGAGCCTTACACGTTTATTGTACATCCTTATCGATGCTCAAAATTTATTACTCATTGTGCATTGATTTATTCATTGTATTATCAACTATTGCATTCTGCATATTGACATGAGTTAGTGTATTGAGGAGTTATAAGGATGGTCTGTATCGGGGGTGATGTAAGGATGGTCTGTTATTGTCGGGTGATGCTAGTATCTTAAGGGTCTAGCTAGTGTTCATATGCATATGTAACCACAGTGTTATTAAGCATCACCTTTGTGGCTTTGCTAAGTGATTTCCCTGCACTGCCTATGTGGCTTTGCATTATAGTCATGTTCAATATCATCTGCATCGTTTCAGTGTGATTGAAATTGTTTATGTCTCTATATCTGTTTTAGGGATTGAGTTGAATCTCTTCCCTTTTCATTTTGAATTGAATCTGATGATCATTTGTATTCTTTTTCCTGGATTCTTGAGCGACCTTACTGAGCTCTCGAAATCTCACTCCCTTTTTCTGTTTCTTTCTGCAAGAAATAATCATCAGTAAGATTCCGGTACAACGAGCTTGATTATGGATTAGATTAGCATTTTTATAAATTTCTATTTAAGCCCCTGCGAGGACCCCGATGAGTAACTCAATAGATTAAGTACATTACATTTGTTTTAAATGAGAACGGTTTGTTGAAACAGTTGAGTTATTGTAAAGCTCTGATATAGATGTTATTAGGTTATCCTTAGTGGTACTGAATGGATGGAATAAGTAAGCATTGATTGATTGAGTGTTAAATGTTCCGGAAAATTCCGGGATGTTACAGATATTCTCGAATCAACTGCAACAGCTCTTCAGAAGACATCTTACTCGACTTCTCATCAGCAGTGTACCAAGGCTTAGGATTAGCCTTCTCCCCGGCCTGATCCTTCACATCTCCTAAGGCATTCTTGGAAGGAAAAGAGTGTGAAGGTTGAGAAGTTAAAGGCTGTAGTAGTTGTGAAGTTGAAGGTTGCGGAGGTTGTGAATTTGATGTTCCAACTTCACTTCCTGAAGTTGGAACTCGTTCTGAACTTGAAGATGAACTATTACTGATCACTGTATTTTCTTCGGAAGAAGAACTAGACTTTGAAATTTCGGACATGTTTTCTACTACTAAATCAGAAACTACGAAATCTGAAGTGCTGAACAGAAAGAGGAGAGAAAAAGGACTTACTTGAAGAGAAGAATGCTTCCAAATGATTCGAGTGAGGAAAAAATGAAGGGGAGATCTCCTTTTATAGGAAAACCCCAAGTAACCGTCTCTTGGAAAACTCAACGGTTCATCTACCCCCTACGTATCGCGAGCTAAGAGGAGAGAAGTTTTGAAAGTGGCCAATTGATTGACCTTCATATCTGCGGTGGCCAATTGATTGACCAAACTTTGAAAATCACTAAGGTGCTCGGCAACAAAATGTTCCTCCTTGAACTTGAGATTCACGAGTCTCCTTATCAAATATGCCTTGTTCTGGGCATTCTTCCACTCGTACATAGCCTTTAATTTTGTCCACAGGCTAGCGCATTCGTCTCTTGAGCCCCGTGATGAAACACGCTGTGATCAATCCACTTCTAGATGCAGCCAACAGTCTTCCGATTCATCCGTTCCTATTCCTTGTTATCTTTACCCATGGGCTTGGCACTATCACCTTCAATTGGGTCGTGTACAAGTCTTTACAAAAAACAATGTCCTTCATTCTTGGCTTTCATATTGCATAATTAAATGTGGTCAACTTAATCATCATACCTTGACACTCTTTAATCCCATCACAACCAAGACGCCCCGAACGGGGCTCTGATACCACGTTAGAACCGAATGGGTCTTGTGTGATAGGAAATTGCAAATATGGTAAATGTCAAGAATTGAAATGTAATCAACCCAAACAAACAGTGACAAGAGAAGCACCAATTTTAACGTGAAAATTCCTCGCACATAGAGGGAAAAATCACGAGGCAAACCAAAGTCACTAATCTCAATAACAGAATAGTACAAATTGTCCTCTCAAGCTTTTTGCCCTAAGCTTAAGGTAAACAAATGCTAGAGAAAAATATACAACTTACTTCTTTCCAACTAAGTTGGAGAAATCGCCATAAGAGAGATAAATAGTAAGTTGTTCCACTTATCTGCTCCTCTGCCTGCATGTGCCAATGTCACTGTAGCACACAGGTAATTGCAGCTCTCATGGATCATGTGAAGCTGCTTGTTTCTTCACTATTTTTGTCAACAAAACAGACGAAAACAGTGGCAATCTCAGACAAAAACTTACTGCCGAAGCTCTCTTTTCTTCACTGTTTTTCAGCCGAAACAGTGGCACATCTCACTCACTTTTTCTTATTTTCTCTTCAAAAAAATGCTTCAGCAATCACCCTCACTATTTTTCTGACAAGAAAACAGTGGTAATCTCCTTCCTTCCAACCACCCTTATGCCTGGCTTCTGTAGCCTTTATACAGGTAGCTTCAAACGTGGCTGTCTAACTTTTCTAGAAGACTCCATGTATGGTTGGTGGAAACCAAAGAGTCTCTTGCATGCCCAAGGCAACCATCATGGTTAGAAAAAAACTTCCAAAGACAACTCTAATTTGTTGTTTTTGTTTCACCAAGATCCACCAAAAATATGGTTGTCCCATTACTTCATTTCACTAACATTTTCATGTGCAAATACAGAGGAGCCACCAAATGTGGGCTGGACAGATTGTGCACACATGCACTCAACAATGCACGCATTATAAGGACCAGAACATGAGATCGTATATAACTACAGACTTTTCCTCGAAGAAAATCGTACGAAAAATCTAGTAAAAGAACCAAATTGAAGTATGTGCACAGGGTATTAAATGTGGTCAGCTAGGGTCTGATGATGCCTTCTGGTGTCATAATTGTTCAGTCTTCAACGCATTTCGGGGAGAACCAGCTAACTCTGGGTTCAAGTGGAAACGTCTGTACTCAGCTACGCAATTATTTTGTACAGGACGGGAGGTTCCATTTTCTCTTTGAATAGCTATTCCGCCCATTTCGTTGATTCATCCAGCAACTCAATACGAGCATGCTATAATCAAACAACTTGCGAGTTCCTTCCCAATAAATTATGTGCGATCTTTGTTTGACCTCCAAACCCGAGAAGTGACTTATATGGTGACAGCACCAAGCCGCACAACTCAAACCCAATTATGATTAGTATGGTTAACTCCCTTCAATATTGCACTCGGAACAGTCCTGTTGCCCATCCAGCAACACCAATTCATCTGTGTGCTTGCACTGTTATAGTTTTGCATTTGCTACTTGAAGCCCATCCCTGCAATTATTTGAGCTCTTTGAAGCCGTTGTCTCAAGAATTCAACAAGGGTGTAAGCCACAAAGATGTTCAGTGGCTTTCTCTACCCAGAGAAACTTGCAGAAAAATTATTAGGGTGCAGTTGTATTTCTTTGGGACCTATTTATGCGTATTCTATTTCATTTTCTTTGCCTTTCATTTTGTCTTTTTCATAGGAGAAGTACACTGAATTGATTTGGAGTTAAGTTTTCAAAAGGATTTTCCTTTATTCTTGATATAAAGCCAAGTTGTTGTTTGATAGGGTGATCTACACATTCAAAATGGCATGTTAGTTTTAAGATTATTTGGAGGATAATCCTCCAGCACCATGTACAGTTGACCATTTGCTTGCAGTTGCATAAAAGTTTCTCCTTAGCTTTTCTTCCTGTTTAGTCTAAAGCTAAGCTGCAGATTGCCTTTAATTATGCAAATGACTGCATTTTCATTATGTTGAATGCCTGTGTGGATTGAGCTTGTAATTTCAAACCTCATGCCTTCTGAGTCTTGACACTCATCATTCAATTAAGCAAGTGACTGCATTTTCACCAGGTTGAATGCTTGCGTGTATTGAGCTTGTAATTTCAAACCTCATGCATTCTGAGGCTTGACACTCATCAAGTGTCTACATGCACATCCAACTCTATTCTTTTAACTTTCAATTGCAACAAGAAGTCCATTGATATTGGCTAAATAGCTCCCTCGCTGAACTGTTTAATCCAAGGCTCTTTCTGGTTGTACTCCTTTATTTCCCATATTTTCCACTCCCTTCTACGAAAAGCCTCTCCTAAAACAGCCATATGACAATAAGACCAGTCTAGACGATCAGAAATCAAGTTTTGCCATACCCTTACGCAAAGGACGCATAGGAAAATCTTGGACAATTGATGCAAGGGCTTTTTTTATTTTACTCAATTGTTAATCAAGTACAACAATTCACCTCTATTTATTATAGAGGATGAATTTTCTAGAACCTACTTTATAGATACAGATTTTTTCTTACAGCAATCTAGAATCTAGATAGTAGATGGATATTTGCTTACAATATTCTAGAGATTGAGATAGATATTTTATCTTTAGATTTTTCTATATTAATCTTCTAACATCCCCTCTAATCTTGAAAAATCGAAAACTCCCGGCTGGTCTGTAAATTGCATGAACTTCTTTGTCGGAATTGGCTTGATGAAGATGTTGGCGAGCTGATATCCAGTCTTGCAAGATTGTAGTTCGATTTTGCCTTTCTCCACAAGCTAGCGAATGAAATGATGACATAACTCAATGTGCTTTGTGTGGCTATGAAATACTGGATTCTTAGCCAAGGATATAGCTGACATGTTGTCACAATATATTGTTGTAGGGAATTCCGGTCCGTGCTTTAAGTCTTCTAGTATTCTCCTAAGCCATACCGCCTCACAAGCTGCATTGGTGGCTGATATGTATTCGGCTTCGATAGATGATAGCGACACCGTTTTTTGCTTTTTCAAAGACCATGAAATAACCTTAGATCCCATGCAAAAAACGTACCCACTTGTGCTCTTCCTGGCATCCAGGCTTCTTGCCCAATCACCGTCTACAAATCCAATAAGATGCCAAAATTCTGAGTACCTTTGATATACCTTTATATCCTTTTAGCTGCAGCAAAATGTAACTTGCTTGGCTCGCTCATGAATCTGGAAACAATGCCGACTGAGAGCACAATATACGGCCTTGTGTTTGTAAGATAGATCAACGATCCAACAAATCTTCGATAGATAGACTCATCCACTTTTTCTTTTCCATCATTCTTTGAGAGCTGATCACTCGATGCCATTGGAGTATCTAAAGGCTTACAAGATGACATATTAAATTTCCTTAACAACTCACTGGAGTACTTTCCTTGAGAAATAAATATTTGGCCACGTTTTTACTTTATTTGCATGCCAAGAAAGTATCGCAGAAGGCCAAGATCAGTCATTTCATATTCTTGCATCATAATCTTCTTAAAATTCTTGATTATCTTTGAATTGGTGCCGTGCATAAAATGAGAAAGTCGTGATTACATTGCATTTTCACATAGAGTGACGGTTCACTTGGACTCTTGACAAATCCTTGTTGAAGTAAGTACTTATCAATCTTGCTATTCTAAGCATCCATATAAGGCTTTACGTAGCCGATAGACCTTGTCTTCCAGTCCCTTGACAATATAACCTTGCGGTTGCTCGACATACACCTCTTTTTGAATTTCACCATTTAGAAACGCTGATTTGACATCCAATTGATAAACCAACAGTTTTAGTTGAGCTGTAAGGGCAAGGAGCGTCCTTATTGTCTCAATACTAACCACAGGCGCAAAGGTTTTTCCAAAGTCTATTCCGGGCTGCTGAGAGTATCCTTTGGCCACTAAACGAACCTTGTATTTTTGCACTGATCCATCTTCATTATGCTTAACTTTGTAGACCCATTTGAGTACAACAGTTTCTTTATCCTTGGGGGCTTATCAACCAATTCCCAAGTTTGATTTCATAGCCTTAATCCACACTTTGTCCTTTGCAGCTTCTTTGAATTTTTGGGGTTCACATACAAAGAGTGCAACATCACAGCTTTCATAGATTTCTTGCATTGATCGCATCTTTTTAGGATGAGATAATGCCGAAGAAGGAAAAAATTATGTGTTTGGGCCGAAAGTTGTTCTTGGGCTTGTTGGTGGTGGTGAGCTTGGGCATGCTTTAGTTCTTGTTGACATAATTTCTTCATCCAACAGCTGTTGCCCTTCAGGCGCACTATCGCTCCATTTCCATCCTTCAGTTTCATCAAAAATTACATCTCTCGAGATAAGTAACTGCTTAGAGTTGGGCTTGTATAAACGATATCCCTTTGATTCATCACTGTATCCAATAAAGATACATTTCTCTCCCTTTTCGTCTAACTTTTCTTTGTTTTCTCTTGGGACGTGGGCATAAGCAATACTCCTAACGATTTTGAAATGCTCGTCTTTTGGTTTTCTCTTAAACCAAGCTTCATAAGGAGTATTCTGCACAGCTTTAGTGGGGGATCTATTGAAGATAAACGGCAATATTAACAGCCTCGGCCCAAAAACGTTTTGGCAAACTTTTGCCTTGGAGCATGCTACAAGCCATTTCAACAATAGTTCTATTTCTTCTTTCGGCGACACTGCTTTGTTGTGGTGCACGTCGAATAGTCAATTCTCTCTTGATTCCATTCTTCTTGCAAAATTCAATAAACTTATGATCATTAAATTCTCTCCCCCCCATCAAAATACTTTAAGAGAATGACCACTTTGATTTTCCGCTAGGGCCTTGAATTGTATAAAGAATGAAAATACTTCCGATTTTCTTTCAAGAAATTATACCCACATCATCCGACTAAAATCATCAACAAATAATATAAAATACTTTTTTTCCTGCAAGAGCAAGTATTCTAGAAGGTCCTCAAATATCGGCGTGCACAAGTTCAAGCAGACTTCTAGCCCTCCAAGATGTTTTAGGAAAAGGTAGCCTATGCATCTTTCCATAAATGCAGCCTTCACAATATTATTTTCGACATTTATATTTGGCAGCCCAAGCACCATATCCTTTTGCCTCAACAACTTAAGGCTATTAAGATTTAGATGACCGTACCTCAAATGCCACAATATAGACTCGTCCAAAATTTCAGATTTAAAGGCAATTCCTTACTCAAGTGGGCATTAATAGTGGAAAGACTATTAGGGGACATCTTTATAGTCGTAATAAGCCGCCTCCTTTACTTATAAAAAATAAGCCAGTCATTTTCATCAAATTCAATCTTATAACCCCTTTGAATTAATTGGCCAACACTTAATAGAATATGTGCCAAGCCTGGAACGTAAAAAAATCATAAATATACTTCGATTCACCAGTTTTGGTGAATACAGTAAGTACGTCTTTTCCTTCAACTTTTTGCTTTTTACCATTACCAAGCGTAACTTCAGATTTAATATCTTCATCTAATGTGATAAAGCAACCTTTGTTGCTAGTCATGTGGTTTGAGCAACGACTATCGAGATACCAAATATCATGTGATTCTTGTTAAGTGTTTAAGCAAGAGAAGAATAATTGATCACTTGAATCACATTTCTCCGAAAAAGTTACTTCTTTTTGCCGGTAAAAACAACCCTTTTCAAAATGATTTGGCCATTTGCACCTCGTGCATCTGTACCGGCAATTCTTGATGTCATGATTATCTTTCTTGCACAAATGACAATAAGGGCTAGATTTAACGTTTCCTCTATTTGTCCCCTGATTTTTATATTTTTTTCTCCCCTGTCCATAATTATTAAAGGCTTTCATTTTATGCTGAAATTTTTGCTATGGCTTTTGTTTATTTTCTTTTCTCCGTCCATTTTGGGTATATTCGATTGGAAGGCTTGTTTTATAGGCTGCTCAAATCTATGCATCCTCTCCTCATGAGCTTGGAGAGAGCCCATTAACTCTACTAACGCGAGTTCATTAAGTTTTTTAGATTCTTCTATAGCAGCCACAACATGATCAACTTTCATTAGAAGGCTTCGTAAGATTTTCTGAATGAGTTTCTTATCTTCGATTGTGTCTCCAAAACTTCTAATCTGATTAATTATATTAGAGACACGAAAAAAAAATACTTGAACCGATTCACCTTCCTTCATCAATAGAATATCAAAATCCTTCCATAAAAACTGAAGTTTGATAGAGATTACTTTGTCGGAGCCCTTAAACTCATTTGCAAAATATTCCAAGCTTCATTTGCCACCGTCGACGCCATTATTCTCGGAAAAATGGTCTTGCTAACTCCTTGTTGAATGTAGAGCAAAGCCTCTGCATCCTTTATCTAATTTTCATAATATTGCTACTTCTTGTTCTAGCTCCATGTCGCAAACGCAGTAGAATCAGTGGGTTGTTCATACCCATTTTGTACGAAACTCCATAGCCCTTGTGAAATGAAAGGTCTTCATTTGAATGCTCCAAAAATCATATGACTCTCCCTCAAAGATTGGCACTGCGACTTTGGTATAAGTAAATTGGGTTAAATTTGATGATGATTGACTAGTGGAGGCCATGGCTATGTAATTGGTTTTAAGGAGATTTTGTTGTAAAATGGATTTTTGGTTGATTTGGGGATATCAGCAGTTTGGTTAAAATGATTTAGATAAAGAAGATGAGGAGTTGGGAAGTGGGTTTGATTTGTGTAGAAGTGGAACCAGGAAGCACACGCATGGCTGTAGAAGAAAAAACAAATGGGTTTGGGACTGGGGAGAAGAGGACGAATTGCACTTACAACAAAACAGCAGGCAACTTCTTCCCTGTAGAAGGAAATGGAAGGGACTTAAATGGACAACCCGAGCTCTGATACTACTCTTGGATAGTTAATGCACGAGCTTTTATATTTCACTCAACTGTTCTTCAAGTACAACAGTTCACCTCTATTTATAGTAGAGGATGAATTCTTTAGAATATACTTTCTATATACAAATTTTTTTTTTTACAATAATCTAGAATATAGATATTAGATGGATATGTGCTTACAACATGCTTGAAAAAGATATTTTATCTTTAAATTTTATTAGATTACTCTTCTGACAGAAATGGTGGAAGGCTGAAATAGCTTACATAAAACATTGTGACCCAAGGGATGGTAGAGGGCAAGGGGCCTCAAAGTCCCGAGTTCGATTCCCCATACCTAAGGGTTATATATGTATATCCCACATTGGCTAGAGAGGAAGATTCTGGGCTATGTGTGCTCGAGCCTTAGCGAGGACGCTAAGGAATAAGGTGGGGAGATTGTAATATCCCACATCGGTTGTGAGAGAGTTTGTGATTTGCCTTATAAGACCCTGCCTATGAACTCATAAGTACCTACTTGGCTAGCCCTTTTGAGGGAGGCAATGCCCTATGGTGGGGCCGTGGACCGGGTCGTTACAGATGGTATCAGAGCCAACTCTCGAAAGCTCGGGTTGGGATATCCAGTCGGGTTGTCGATGGTTGGGGAAACGAAGGCAAGCCCGGGTATATCCCACATCAAGAGGATGGTTGGGGCAACGAAGGGTGAGCCCGGTATATCCCACATTGGCTAGAGAGGAAGATTCTGGGCTATGTGTGATTGAGCCTTAGCGAGGACGCGAAGGTATAAGGAGGGGAGATTGTAATATCCCACATTGGATGTGGAATAGTATGAGATGACTCTTATAAGACCTTAGGAATTCATAAATACCTACTTGGCTAGCCCTTTTGAGGGAGGCAATGCCCTGTGGGTCGTTAAAAAACACGGTGACCCAACTATTTAAAAGTACCATTGCCTCATTTATTGACAGGAGCATGATTAATCTCCAGCTGAGCTGAATGTCATTCTATAAAGAGATACTCTTATTATTACCACTTAGCGCCTTTGTAGTCCACGGTCAAACGCTTTCCTAAGAATTCTTCCTTAGGCGCGATAAAAATTTCCCGTCTGAGATGAGTGCAGCAAAAGTTGATTCCTAGTAATATTTCGTCCACGCCTTTTTTTCAGATGTGGGAGACTTCTCCAGAACTTCACCTCGTTAGAAGATTGACCTAGATGACTTTCCAGTTTCGATCATGAAAAGAGTTTCAGTCTCTTTTCCCACATCCCTATCTTTGACCGTGCATTAGTAACTTTGGTGTTAGAAGTGTCAATGAACTAGCAGTTTAACCAGAAACTATCATCTTATATACTACATGTTAAGGCATAGAACCTTTTGCACAGAGCGTCTTTCCTACATAACAGGAACACTAACATGATTCAACTCGACTTCTGAAAATGCCAAGTTTCTTCTCTGTTTGAGTAAATAACAAAGGGTTACAAAAACAGACTACAAGATTACATTTCTCGGTTTTCAGCTAAAAGGAGGTGAAAGTAATAGATTTTGAGAGCTTGCCCATACAAAAGTTTCACCCCCGCCATATTGAAACAATATTACAATTCCAAGTCCTATCCAGCTAAGACGGGATCCTTGTTATCATGTTTCAAACATGCCTAGTTTCTTGGTATTGCCAGTGGAGAAGAGTTGCGACTTCTCTGATCCCCCATTATGTACTAAGCATGAAAGACCTAATCGCGCAGTTATGGATGCAGTGTCCAGTACACGGACAACTTGCGATCTTCTGCTAATACAATTGAATTGCTCAAGAAGCAATTAGATTTGGTGCTCAAGCAGTTAATAAATTTAGTTTATCAGTTTTAATATATACCATAGAGGTAGTCTCATTGAGTCATTTGCTCTGTTAGAGCGTTCAACTTACACTTTAGTTCTTTTTGCAATCTAGTCAAAGCATATAAGCTAATGGAATGTGCAATAAAGCGGTACACACACGCCGAAGGATATACTGGTCATAATTTCCATACCTACAATTCTTCGACTTGGCTACCTGAATATAGGCAGAAAGAAGTGACGGAGCTATTGCTCCACGCATGACGAAAAAATGAGTTCATAGACTTCACGAATTGAGCTAGGAGTAAAAACCTAACAAGCTATAAGTTTCTTTAATCCAATAGAGACTTGATATTTTTCATAAAATTACAAGAACATAACAAATTACATTCAACTTCAGTATCACCTCACTTCTTGCTGAGAGTATGAAAGCAAGAGTCGGGATACATATAGTAACAATTAATACATTTCATTTACATAGGTAGACAACATATAATTTTGAACTTTATGCAGTGGGGTACGAAGCTTGCATAGCAATGCCGCAGAGGCCTTCCGCTGCATCAATACCTCGTTGCATCCTTATGTACCCTTCCTCGCCCCATCCCGTTCCCCACGAGTTCTTCACAAGCCAATACTTGGTTCCATCACTGGCGGTGCCATAGCCAACAGCAGTGACACCGTGGTCTAGATCTGTGCCGCACTCCCCTGTAAAGACACCACTTGAGTAGAACTGGAAGTCGGAACCACTAGCATCGATAGCAACAGAGATTGGTTGGTTGGCAACAGCTTTGAGTAGTGCACTCTCACTGTTGGCGGGCACATCTTCATGGCCAGTTATCTTGGCTGCATGGTTTGCTTCCTTGTTGGTGTTGCAGGTGCTGTCAACTCCTTGGTAGGGATAGTTGGCCTCAGTGGAGAGGCCGTGGTTTTGTTGGATGAAATCAAAGGCATTGTCCATGAGGCCGCCCTCACAGCCTTGATCTTCGCCACTTGTGTCACAGTCTACCAACTCTTGTTCAGATAGCGAGATTAACTTACCGGTTTTTAGTTGGGTGATTCCTTCCATGGCTGCCACGGCCGAAAATGCCCAGCAACATCCTATGTATGACAGCATTAAACTGTAAGAACAGGTGGATTCGGTGTGTGTAATTAATGTGCCTGCGCGGGTTTTTGTGTGTTCGCACGCACTTTTGTGGGTGCTATATATATTGTTACTTACCACACTGGCCTTGATCCTTGATAGGTGTAACAGCGCCTTTCTTTCTCCAGTCCATAGTAGATGGCACCGCGGTCACATTTTCGTATTTGAAGGACGTTGTTGCTGGAGAGCACTCATGACCCTTGAACCTATTCCTCGTGGTCTTAAATTCTTCATTTGTGAGGTCTGCAAATTCATTAATGCTTAGCTTGTAAGCCTTCTGATTGGCTCTGTTGAATGATTCAATGTGTTCTACATTTTCCTCGAATATCTTGAACCGCTTGTTCTTCTCAGCAATATCTTTGTACACACGACCATAGCGAGCCATCCACTGCTCATGCTTCTCATGCATGGCTGCCTCGGGGAGAGAGCGAGATGTAGCTTGAGAAGCTATGGTTACCAAGATGAAGAGCATTGCAAAGCAGATGCACCGGTACTGGTTCCTGGAAGCCATGGTGGAAGTACTAGCAGATTAACTGATGAGTTGCAGGGTTTGGGGGTATACGTACTTCAGCACCAGTGTTGAGCTTTATATAGGAACTTTTTCTTTGTCTTTGAAAGAAATGGTTTCTAACGTGCCTCATAAAATGCTTTGAGTCGAACATGTGCGATGATACTGTAATTTGATAGATGAGGTCTTGCTCTTTCCTACTTGTTTCTTTAGAGTATTGGGGAACGGGTTCTCTGTCTTGTATTGAACTGGATGTTCCTTTTGGCTGCAATTGCTTTCACCGTAGCCGTTCATTCATCCATGCATGCTGAGTGACAAAGTCAGATTAATGGAGGTTTAACGTTCAAGATACCAAAAAACTACGACAATTAAGTGTTTGTGATGGCACGGAAAGTAAGCCTGATAGCTACAACTGGGAAGCATAAACATGAAGAGTGAGTTATTGCATAAAGAAGGAAAGATTATTTAGGCACGCTGAACATTCATTTAGTATTTGAGGCACCTTGAACGTTCATTTTACTTTTTTTTTTCTTTCTAATTTTCTTCTAACGCAAAAGGGTCGTTCAATTGGTGGAGTAACAATTCCTGAGTGGTCAGTATTCTCGCTAAATTCAAAGAATATGGAGTTTTTTTGAAATGTTGAATGTCATCTCTTGCTTCAATGAGACACGGCAATGCGATGAAAATCCCTCTAGAAAACAAGAGGGATGAAGCCTTTGTCCATCTGACCCTTGCATGACCTTGCAATGCCGACAAGGTCATGTGTAGCAACCATTCACTTTCAGTTTCTGCACTTGAAACTGAAAATGCTCCGAATGTGTCATAACTCGGCTGATCAGTAAATCTATACGTGTATAAAAGCGCGGACGAGATCATACGACTATCTTTTCTCCTTCCTCGAAATGCACTTTTGGGAATATAATTTTAATAAAAATTAAGGGTGTTTTTGCCTTATCACAAGATATTAAGCTACTTTCCTTAAAATACCCTTATTGAAACTCTTTTTTTTCCTGTAAATACTCTTTTCGGATTAGAGTGTAATAAAAAAATAAAGGTATTTTTGACTTCTTATTAGATATCAAACTTCTTTCCTTAAAGTACCTTATTGGAATATATGTCTTTATTAGAGGTAAAGATTGTTTTGACTTTCAATAAAGAACAAAGAAAAAAATTCAAAAAAAACAATTTGGATTAGAGTATTATTAAAAATACCCTGATTGAAACATTTTTTTCTTCCATAAAATACCCTTTTCGGATGGAGTGTAAATAAAAGTATTTTTGAATTCTTATAGCATATCAAGCTTCTATATTTCCTTAAAGTACCTTATTAGAATATATGCCTTTATTAGAGGTAAAGATTGTTTTGACTTTCACTTAAAGAGCAAAGAAAAAAAATCTAAAAAGAACACCCATTTTGGATAAGAGTATTATTAAAAAATAACGTTATTTTTTACTATTCATTGGATATCAAACTAATATATACTTTTATCAGAGTTAAGGGTTGTTTTGATTTTTAACTAAAGAATAAAAAGAAATCCTATAAAAATCACCATTGAACTACTATTGCACTACTCTCTGAACATCGTTACTGAAAAAAAATCCTATGAAAATGTACATCTACTCACATTAAAATTCAACAATGCTATAGCTACTACATCTTCTCCATCAAATTTGATTAAGGAAAATAACTTCCATATAACAGATTTTTCTATAGCTTTTGAACTATTGTGCATGTATATATATTTCAATACAAATTTAGGGGCATATTAAAATTATCATAAAATTAATTGTTATTTCTAGGTTCTGAATACATACAGATTGGTGTAAGGAAGTTAGCATAAGACTGGAGTTATCTAAGCTTTCTTAAAAGCATATATAAAATATGACTTTAAAAAATCACAAGATTGAAATATTCTGCTCCTAATTTTAATTTGGATTTATGGTAAGATGTTCATCTCATCGTTATTATCTTTGTTCGTTCCACTGTAGTCTGGAATACCACATGATATAGCTAAAAATTTACCTGTCCACAGGAAGAGGACGCCTGAGTTTCATTCCGGAGAACGAGACTCCTGGAAGTTTGTCCCTAAATATCATTACCCAGAACGATCTCCCCCGAGGGAGGAATCTGGGTATCCATTACCCGAAGCCATTGAGAAAGCAAAACTCCCTCCTAATTTTTTAATGCCTCAATGTGACCTCTATGACGGAACTGGAGATCCGGGAGAACATGTTTACTAATTCGAAATGAACATGTTACTCCTCCAGGTCTCAGATGCTGTCATGTGCAGAGCCTTTCCTAGCACCTTGAGGAAAGCTGCCATGCATGGTTCATATCTCTACAACCGAGATCCATCCACTCCTTTAGCCAATTATCGGATCTCTTTCAGAAACAATTTGTAAGCAGTCGCTCCCGAAGTATACTGTATTTCTCCGAGGCCTCCTACCAGCATCCAAGTTCGTATTCTCTGTTAACAAAAGTCCTCCAGGTAATATGAAAACCCTTCTCGAGAAGGTTTACAAATCATTCAAGCTGAAGAATACCTGGAGACACACAGAGGACGACATGGAGAAGAGAAGGAAGAACAAAATGATGCCCGAACACTCTGCCCGAGCAAAGTGCCTAACTTGGACAAAACATTTTGTCCGAACAAAATGATGCCCGAACACTCTGCCCGAGCAGAGTGCCAAACTTGGGCAAAACATTCTGTTCGAACCGAATGACGGGAACACTCTGCCCGAGCAGAGGGTGCTCGACCTCTTAGCAAACTCTTTAAGTGACGAATAAAGAGTATGAGTTAAAGTAAAAATAAATAATGTTGTGTGAATGGTAATATAAACCACGAAAAACACATAGTAAAGCAAAATACCATCAAATAAAGAAAGATAGAGTTTTGCAAAGGCCCTCATTAGGGCTTCAAAATACTCAGTCTAACAAAAAGAAGAGCCTAGATACAAAGGCAAAATCTAAGGCTCGGGGGGCATCGCCAGAAGGACCTTCCTCTGGAGGATGGGAAGCTGCAGCGTCTCCTCCCTCTGAAGGCATGGCAGTCTCCCCGGATGGAGACTGCCATGCCTGATTGAAACATTTTGGATTAGAGTATTATTAAAAATACCCTGATTGAAACATTTTTTTCTTCCATAAAATACCCTTTTCAGATGGAGTGTAAATAAAAGTATTTTTGAATTCTTATAGTATATCAAGCTTCTATATTTCCTTAAAGTACCTTATTAGAATATATGCCTTTATTAGAGGTAAAGATTGTTTTGACTTTCACTTAAAGAGCAAAGAAAAAAAAATCTAAAAAGAACACCCATTTTGGATAAGAGTATTATTAAAAAATAACGTTATTTTTTACTATTCATTGGATATCAAACTAATATATACTTTTATCAGAGCTAAGGGTTGTTTCGATTTTTAACTAAAGAATAAAAAGAAATCCTATAAAAATCACCATTGAACTACTATTGCACTACTCTCTGAACATCGTTACTGAAAAAAAATCCTATGAAAATGTACATCTACTCACATTAAAATTCAACAATGCTATAGCTACTACATCTTCTCCATCAAATTTGATTAAGGAAAATAACTTCCATATAACAGATTTTTCTATAGCTTTTGAACTATTGTGCATGTATATATATATTTCAATACAAATTTAGGGGTATATTAAAATTATCATAAAATTAATTTTTATTTCTAGGTTCTGAATACGGACAGATTGGTGTAAGGAAGTTATCGTAAGACAGGAGTTATCTAAGCTTTCTTAAAAGCATATATAAAATATGACTTTTAAAAATCACAAGATTGAAATATTATGCTCCTAATTTTAATTTGGATTTATGGTAAGATGTTCATCTCATCGTTATTATCTTTGTTCGTTCCACTGTAGTCTGGAATACCACATGATATAGCTAAAAATATACCTCCTATCTATGAGCGACACATGGCAGTTGGGATTCGTGGTCAATCCTGATTAACTACGAATTTGGTGGTTACTATATCAGTGGAGTTAGGGTTCTAGAAGGATCCTAACTAAATCATAAAGGATTGTGACGTGATCCTCAAGGATCCTAACACTATCTTGATTGACCTGCCCCATATCTATCAAGACTCACAAGCCCGTTGGGAGTCTTCCACCTACTACTATATAAAGGGGTCTAACCCCTCAGGTATGGACAAGCTCGCACACATACACACTGTGTTATTATTGCTTTTTAGAGTTCTATCATGTTAGCACTCTCTGACTTAAGCATCGAAGCGTTCCCTCGCCAGAACCCCACTCGGCGGTCACTCTGTGTTCTCTTTTGCAGGCTTATTTTCTGGTGTGGTTCCCGATCCAGTTTTTAGCTGCAACAGATTGGTGCCATTCGTGGGACCACGACAGGGAACATGGCCAATCATTCTTCTTCTAGCGACTCTTCACATTGTCGTTCTCAAAATCGTCACGCATGAACTAGCAGCTCTGATCGACCTGGTCGTTCTCATGACCGACACTGGACCCCTTTACGCCACCGTCATGTCAACTCTCATGAAGATGTTTACGTTAACGTAACGTCTGCTACTCCAGAATCAGAAACCAGATCTCGGAGAAACCGATCTCCGACATCCACTCTGAAAAACAGTGACCTTCGACATCGTTTAAACCGTCAACTGTTCAAAACACCCCATGCCGTCCTTACAAAAGAAATCCACAAACTGAAAGACGTGGTGAATACTCTTTAGCAAAAGCTCGACATGGCAGTGGCTCCGTCGTCCACCCACCTTTCTCGTCTGGATCCTAACGATCTTCGTCTCCATCTCACCTCTAGATCAAGCTAAGGCCACAAATACAAGTCTGCGGCAGATCCAACTTTTGATCCCAAAAAGAAGAGTAGAGAGCACATGACTAGGAGTGGTTCATGCTACCGTCATGATTTATCAATCAAAGACCACTACAAAAAAAAGGGGTTTCGGCGACGCTTAATTTCCGACACTTCAAGAAATGTCGTAAAATAGTTATAATGTGCGACACTTCTAATGTAACGTCGGGTAATTTACGACACAAATATTTTTGTGTCGCAAATTGTTTGGCGTTTTCATACATGCCACTTAATAAGCGTCGCTTTACTTCTTTTTACGACACTCATGAAACAACATTTAAAAAAATGTCGCTTAATAGCGACACTTAAAGTGAAATGTTGTAACACTTAAAGTAAAACGACACCGTTCTCTTTTAATTAAACGTGCATAAAACGTCGGAAACCCAAAAAAAAAAGTGGGAAGACTTGGCGCCCAATTTTCACTGACCACACTATTCATCTTCTCTCTCCCCAAATCAGCCCCACGTGCGTCTCTCCCAAAATCAGCCACCGCCCCTCTCTCCCCCAAATCAGCGTTCCACAAACAGTGCACCCCATGTACGTCTCTCCCCAAATCAGCCACCGCCCCTTTCTCCTAAGTACGTCTCTCACTCTTGTAACCTTCATCTTGAATATTATTCGTAGACAATACAGAGTCATAGTTTAACATTACTAACATTTCGATTTTCATCCATTTAGAGGTAGAGAATGGAAGGGCCTGTAGGAGCACAACCGTGAGAGAGCGTTCTTCTCTGGGTGGGAAGAATCATCATAACCAGTTTCAACGCTGCTCAGAACTACAACATACGGAACATACACAAGCTTTTCAACACCAGAATCTTGATTGACAAGCACTACGAGGAGAATTATCACAAGCGACGAGCCGATTCTTAGCCGATACGCAACATTCACCAATTTCAGGTTTGCCCATGTCCTTATTTTTGTTCTTCGTTCTTAAAATTGGGTTGATTTCGAAATGCCGTGGAAGTGAAAGGGTCAGAATTTTGTGGCAATTGATTGCTGGCTGGAATTTGATGGGATTTGAAACTCTCTTTTTAGCTTGGGCAGTGGATGATAATGCATGAATTTAATTGTGAGTGTTTAAAGAATTCAATTGTGGGTGTATATGGTGCATCAATATTGTATTCCCCTTTCTATTCATGAACGAATCTTCTATGCAAAAAGGTCCCCAGTTTGTGAACGAGCTGTAGAGTTAAATTAGTGTTGGATTGATGTGTGCACATATGATATATGCGTGCAACTGTGAACGAGCTGTAGAGTTAAATTAGTGTTTGAGGTGTTTTAGCATGAACATTTGAGCTCCTTCTTGTAAGCACCTATTCAAGATAGACACACCATTAGATCTTCCCAAGAATAGTAATGGTGAATTGCAGGAAAACATAACGGGGTCATAGCATGCACTTACTTGTTAATTCGAGTTGGGATGTTCTCAGAGGACATTATCACAACAGGTACTTCCTTTAGGATAGAAGATTCCTGCTTTTGTTTCAGACCCTACCTCTTTTGTCATGTTCATATTCAATCTGATGTATCCAAGAGTAGATCTGAAGGTTAGAACATAAGAAAACAACATGAACCTTGAAAGGATCAGCAAAATGGTTGCATTGTTCTCAGATTTACAGTGACATGAACAACGAGAACTGCTGAGATGAAGTGAAATATAATGTAATTTTATGGATGGAATAGATGAATGGATCAACAAGATACTCAAGATGACCAAACAAGTACCAAGCAAGAAGAGTTCTTCTCCCTTGTGAAGTAACTAGCATGTTATTAGTAATAGGCACGAGTTTTTGCATGTCAGTAAAATATTTATGTTGTTTAGTACTTCGTCCATTGTCCATGTTGTTAGTACCACATAAGCTGAAAGGTACTAGGTGTATATTGTCTAGACGAGAAGGATCTGGTGCGACTACTTTATCCATGATTTTCACTACATCCACGGCATGTTTACGTGTTTATGAATTCTAAGTCTACTCAGGTCCCTTGTAATTAGTTCTCGCACCCTTGATGATTGTAGTTGTGCTTATTGATATATTACCAACTGCTCGAAGAAAGGAAAAATTATAACTTCTCGAGTGAGATTGTACGAAAGTGGTGGTTGTGTTTTCCCATCCAGATGGGATGCTAATTGTTGCGTAGGTAGTGGCGTGCATCTTAGTAGGCAATTTTATGGCTTGTGGTGCTGTAGTTTAATTTCAATTTTTCATTTGTATTGCTGCTTATTGATTAGTTTGTCGTTGATCAGTTCGTGTTTAGCATATTTGGTTATTCTTAGCAATGTGTTATTTTTAGGAAATTGCTGTAATCAAGTTTGCTCAATACCCTTTTGCTGCCATTTAAAGTAGTTTTTTGTGGTCATTTGGTGCATTACTGAGTTGATTTATTGTGATACTATACTAAGATGGATTTATTATTGCTACATTAACTAGATTTTACGTGAGTAGACTTGCAAAAGTTGACATAAAGACTTCCGTATTTGAAAAGAACTTCATATGCTGGCTTGTTTTGTCTACTATTTCTCTTGCCTTGATGATCAAAAGAGTAAACTTACATTAAACACTACAATAAAAAAGGCTTTTAGCGACGGGGAAATCCGTTGCTAAAAGTCAAAAATCCGTCGCAAAAACAATTAGCGACGGATTTATCATCGCTAAAAATCCCTCCTATAAAAGCCCATCACTAATAGTTTAGTGACGAAATTTTTGAAATCCGTCGCTAAATATATAATTATTTGCGACGGATTTGTTTTTAATTAGCGACGGAATATCCGTCGCTAATTATATTTTTAGTATTTTAATTAATTTTCTTTTTTGTCAAATTAGCGACGGAATAATGTTTTAGCGACAAAATATTTCGTTGCGAATTAACTGATTGTATGAATACTTTTAGCGACGGAATTAATCCGTCGCCAAAAGTCAAAATTTTTTTTGAATTTTTTTTTTATTTTTCAATTACCCAAACCTGTTACAATTTTCATTTCTCAACAACAACGCTAAAAATCAATACACAAAGAAATATATATAATCAATCATAAAAAAGACTCATTATGTACAAGCCGGGAACCGGATACAGCCGGTTAGGGGAGGGGAGAAGAGTACAAGCCGGGCGCGGGGAAGCTAGGAACGGGCACGAGAAGGGGCTCATCAGGGGTTGCCGTGTCCCGGATCTGGATTCTGCTGATCTGGGGCCGGTTCGGGATGTCCAACAGTGCCCTGCTCCCTGATCATCCTCACCACCACTGTAGCAATGCGCTGGATCTCCTCATCGTCCAACTGACGCTGAGGAGCCGGTGTCTGTGGAGGGGCAGCAGTGGGTGAGGACGCTCCTATCACGGCATGAGCAGTCATGCTAGGCAGGCCGCGTATGCGGCCTTTCGGCCGATTCACGACCTCCGGCGTATCCAGTCGTCGCTTCAACCCCCCAGTACTCGCTGCAGTACTAGTGGACGCTGATGGCTGTCCGGACTGCTGCTCGGACCCCCTTAGCTGTTCATACGAGGCCTACAAAAATAGTGGTTAAACAATATGTTAGGGCATTAATTAACGAAACGGACATTGAGGATAGAAAGACAAAACATTTACAACTAAAACAAATTGACTCACATCAATCCGCCGGGCAATATCTGAAATATAGTTGCCTGCCCGGTGCGCCTCGTCCTTATCCTTCTTCCGCACGTGCGTCTGAGTATAGGTCAGAGCTACGACCTCATCCTCCTCCAGATCCGAGTGCTCGACCGCGTTCATGTGTCGGACGATGTCGTGTGGCACCAACCCCCCCGTGTGCGTCGGATCTCTGTTCTGTCTATTCTCGGCCCTGCTAATTAGGGTTGATTAGGACTAATTAGGGTTTAATTGTGCCGAGTAGTGCTGATTAGCCCTAATTAGGGCTAATTAGGCTTAATTGGGTTATGTTATGAATAATTAATGTTAATGAGGGCTAAATTCGAATAATAATAGCTAATTAGGGTTGATTAGGACTAATTAGGGTTATTTAGTCCTAATTAGGATTTAATTGTGCCGAGTAATGCTGATTAGTCCTAATTAGGGCTGATTAGTCCTAATTAGGGCTAATTAGGCTTAATTGGGCTATGTTAGAGATAATTAATGTTAATGAGGGCTAGTTTCGGATAATAATAGCTAATTAGGGTTGATTAGGACTAATTAGGTTTATTTAGTTCTAATTAGGGTTTAATTGTGCCGAGTAGTGCTGATTAGTCGTAATTAGGGCTAATTAGGCTTAATTGGGTTATGTTAGGGCTAATTAATGTTAATGAGGGCTAGTTTCGGATAATTATAGTTAATTAGGGTTGATTAGGACTAATTAGGGTTATTTAGTCCTAATTAGGGTTTAATTGTGCCGAGTAGTGCTGATTAGTCCTAATTAGTCCTAATTAGGGCTAATTAGGCTTGATTGGGTTATGTTAGGGCTAATTAATGTTAATGAGGGCTAGTTTTGGATAATTATAGCAAATTAGGGTTGATTAGGACTAATTAGGGTTATTTAGTCCTAATTAGGGTTTAATTGTGCCAAGTAGTGCTGATTAGTCCTAATTAGGGCTAATTAGGCTTAATTGGGTTATGTTAGGGCTAATTAATGTTAATGAGGTCTAGTTTTGGATAATTATAGCTAATTAGGGTTGATTAGGACTAATTAGGATTATTTAGTCCTAATTAGGGTTTTAATGGTGCCGAGTAGTGTTGATTAGTCCTAACTAGTGCTAATTAGGCTTAATTGAGTTATGTTAGTGCAAATTACGACTAATTAGGCTAACTATAATCAATATGCTCATAATTGGGTTCATTTGGGCTAATTTGGGGTAATTACAGCTAATTTATTTTCATTAGGTTCTTAGGGTTAATTAAAACTAATTAGGCTCGTTAGAGCTAATTAGGGTTGATTGATTTACTAAAATATTGTTAATCAGGACTAATTAGGGCTAATTATAGCCAGTGCTGGAGCCACGATGAGATTCCACGGGGTGCATGCTAAAAATGTCGCATTAACCTGACTAACCTAAATTTAATGCACATTCAACAATCTCAATTCCGACACCTCATATAGGGTGTCGATATGGTGTCCGATACATGTCTGACACCTCCGGACACGTGTCCGACACATACCGACACGTGTCTGATGCCTCTGGACACGTGTCCGACGCCTCCAGACACGTGTCCGATGCCCATCAACACACACCTCCAGACACATCGGCATACGTTAATTTGTGTTTTAAATGTCGGACACCGTCGATCAGACGTGGTGTCCGTGTCTGCGCTAGCTACCAGGTATCTCAATCCAATTGGGTCCAATCCTCCATCAACAACCTCAATTCCGAAACCTCACAGATGGTGTCGATATGGTGTCTGATACGTGTCTGACACCTCCGGACACGTGTCCAACAAATACCGACACGTGTCCGACGCCTCTGGACACGTGTCCAACGCCCACCGACATGCACCTCCAGACACATCGGCATACGTTAATTTGTTTTTTAAATGTCGGACACCGTAGATCAAACATGGTGTTCGTGTCTGCGCTAGCTAATAGGTATCTCAATCCAATTGGGTCCCATCCTCCGTCAACAACCTCAATTCCGACACCGTCATAGAGGGTGTAGATATGGTGTCCGATACGTGTTTGACACCTCCGGACACGTGTCCGACACATACCGACACGAGTCCGACGCCTCCGGACACGTGTTCGACGCCCACCGACACGCACCTCCAAACACATCGGCTTACATTAATTTGTGTTTTAAATTTCAGACACCATCGATCAGACGTGGTGTTCGTATCTGCGCTAGCTAACATGTATCTCAATCCTATTGGATCCCATCCTCCATCGACAACCTCAATTTCGACACCTCATAGAGGGTGTCGATATGGTGTCCGATACGTGTCTGACACCTCCGGACACGTGTCCGACACATACCGACACGTGTCCGACGCCTCTGGACACATGTCCGACGCCCACCCACACGCACCTCCAGACACATCGGCATACGTTAATTTGTTTTTTAAATGTCGGACATCGTCGATCAGACGTGGTGTCCGTGTCTGCGCTAACTAGCAAGTATCTCAATCCAATTGGGTCCCATCCTCCATCAACAATCTCAATTCTCAATTCTAAAAGGCTCAATGCAATAAAAATTAACAAAAATCACACATTCAATCCAATTGGGTTCCATCCTCCGTCAATAATCTCAAAAGCTCAATGCACAATTAACAACCTAAAATCATCAATTAACAACCTAATCATCAATTAATAATCGCAATTACTTCAAATGCACAGCTAATAACCTAAAATCATCAATTAACAATCTAAAATCACAGATCAATAATCACAATTCTCAAATGCACAATTAACAACCTAAAATTATCAATGTTGCTCAGCCCCATATGTCCATTTCGGATGTGCTGGGCCTTGAAGTACATGGACCATAAAATCTTACCGTAATAATGTGAGTGCAAGTGGCAACTACATGTTTCTAAGTTTTACGAAATTCCACATAAATTTCAAAATGGGGAATTAAACTTTATAATGTCGTTCAGTTGACTTGTCAAATAATACTTATATACTTAGTAATCTCAATTACTCTTTGCGTCGCAAGATTGTTATTTATCAAGGAGACAATATGGGGCGCCGCAAACCACCACCCCCCTCCCCATATTGCATCATCTTAATTTTAATGTCCCTTGCCCAGTTCCATCCCATCCCGTCCCGTCCCGTCCCATCTAGATCCAACGCCACTTAACCCGATCAATTACAATACGAGTCAACTTTTTTAGCTTCTAATTTATTTTGTTTTAAACTAGTCATATTTTTGGATGAGATTATTTTCATTATTCTAGTTGGTAGAGGCAGCGGACAAAGGTGGCTACTGGAGTTGGACGGCAGCGATGGTCGGTGGGGGATGGCTATCGGAGTTTGCCGTAGTGACTGTCGGTGATTGCTACCGAAAATGGTCGACAAGCTAATGGTCAATACTGATATATGGGCTTATGTCAGTAACAAGGTTTATGATGAAGGATGAAAATAAATAAAAAAAAATGCTTAAGATGAAGCATAAAGGGCATTTAATTGTAACATAGTAAAAGAAAAAAATGGGTAGTGATATTAAACACTATAAAAAAAATTACCTGATGGGAGTCGCTGGTGTCGAGGGAGGTCACCTCCGGCGTCGAGGGAAGTCACCGCCGTTGTCGAGGGAGGTCACCGCCGGGGTCGAGGGAAGTCACCGTTGGTGTCAAGGAAGGTCGCCGCCGGTGTCGAGGCTTTCGGTGGCGCCGAAGGTGGGGCAGGATGTGAGAACGGCGGTGGCACAATCGCCGGAAATGGTTTTGGGATTTTCGAAGAGAGAAGCAGTGAGAGAGAAAACCAGATCTGAGAGTTAAATAGACTTTTAGTGACGGAATCACTCCGTCGCTAAAAGTCCGTCGGTGAAGGTCTATTTTTACCGACGGAGTTTTTAGCGATGAAGTTATTCCGTCGCTTGAATAATATTTTACGACGGAGTTTTACTGACGGATGTTTCCGTTGGTAAAACTCATTTTAGCGACGGAATAGATTCTGTCGCTAAAAATCCGTCACAAAATACGTCTTTTCTTGTAGTGAAAAGAGGTTAACTAGATGGGTAAGCTAGTCGTTTTATGTGATTTAAGAAAATATTTTTTTGTTCATTTGTACTCTCTCAGGCTCAAAGTCAATATGGATAAGAGTTGGATTAATATACGGAACATATTAGATCATTTGTATGAGAAAGGGGCTGATGATTTTGTTAAGTTTGCCTCCAAGGATCGACCTAATGCCACAGAGATACTATGCCCATGCACAAAGTGTCGTAACATGAGATTCGTGAAGAAAGTAGATGTAGCAGAACATATTGTGGTCGATGGTTTTCTAAGTAGTTATACACATTGGATTTTCCATGGCGAATCATCATTGACTTCAAGTTCTATTCCTGAACCAGCCATGGGTGACAGAACACAAGAAATGATACGCGATGCTTTTGGCGTCCCTATGTTTAATCAGCTAGATGAGATAGGTAGTGGGGAAGGAAATGAAGATAGTGATGGGCTCGATGATGCAACTAAGAAGTTTTTCAATCTCGTAAAGGAAGCTGAAAAAGAGTTGTATCCGGGTTGTGAGAAGTATTCGACACTCTCGTTCCTTATTTTGCTATTGAATATAAAGTGTCTTAGTGCAATGAGTGACAAGGTATTTTACAATGTTGCTTAAGTTATTGAAAGATGCACTCCCTAGAGGCGAAACATTACCAACGTCATTCTACGAAGCTCGAAAGATAATTGGGAATTTAGGGCTTGATTATAAGAAAATACATGCATGCCTCAATGACTGCATGATATACTGAAAAGAGACAACTTATGAGCGCGAGTGTTCACATTGTCATACCCCAAGATACAAGCAGTCAAAGGCTATGCCAAATGCTGATGAAGTTAAGGAAAGGAAGATACCCGCCAAGGTAGTGAGGTACTTCCCTTTGATACCAAGACTCCAGAGGTATTTCATGTCACCAAAGACAACATCTCTCATGAGATATCATGCGAATGAGCGTACTGATGATGGAGTTCTAAGGCATCCTGCTGATTCTCGTGCCTGGAAACATTTTGACGAGCTTCATCCAGATTTTGCGAGTGACCCACGCAATGTAAGACTTGGATTGTCTTCGGATGGATTTAACCCATTCAGGAGTATGAATATAGCTCACAGCACATGGCCAGTAATTTTGATTCCATATAACTTGCCTCCACTACAAGAAAAGACGTCTTTTGCGACGGAGTTTTAGCGACGGCATAGATTCCGTCGCTAAAATGAGTTTTACCGACGGAAACCTCCATCAGTAAAACTCCGTCATAAAATATTATTTAAGCGACGGATTTATTCCGTCGCAAAAAACTCCGTCGGTGAAAAGGCGTTTTACCGACGGAAACCTCCGTCGGTAATACTCCGCCATGAAATATTATTTAAGCGACGGATTTATTCCGTCGCAAAAAACTCCGTCAGTACAAATAGGTCTTCACCGACGGACTTTTAGCGACGGAATAAATCCGTCGCTAAAAGTCTATTTAATTCACAGATCTGGTTTGAACTGTCACTGCTTCTCTCTTTGAAAATCCCAAAACCCAACTTCCCTCTACCCCGGCGGCGACCTCCCTCGACACCGGCGGTGACTTCCCTTGACCCCAGCGGTGACCTCCCTCGACAACGGCGACCACCTGCAACTCCGACGACCACGGGCCCTCACCTCCGGCAGATCTGTGAAGAGGAGAGAGACTGAGAGAGAGAGAGCAGCGTTGACCACTGGGACCACCGGAGACGACGGTTTCTCACCTCCGGCAGTATTTCTCGTGAGGTAAAGTTCTTGTCTTCCTCTCTATTTGCTCTACGATATACCTTCTGTCTTCCTCTTATACATGTAAATTGCTGTGAAAAGTTAAAGATGATTTTAGATTGTTAATTGTGCATTGAGCATTTGAGATATTGAGATTATTGACGGAGGATGGGACCCAATTGGATTCAATGTGTGATTTTTGTTAATTTTTATTGCATTGAGCATTTGAGAATTGAGAATTGAGATTTGAGATTGTTGACGGAGGATGGGACCCAATTGGATTGAGATACCTGTTAGTTAGCGCAGACACGGACACCACGTCTGATCGACGGTGTCCGACATTTAAAAAACAAATTAACGTATGCCGATGTGTCTGGAGGTGCGTATCGGTGGGCGTCGGACACGTGTCGGTATGTGTCGGACACGTGTCCGGAGGTGTCAGACACGTATCGGACACCATATCGACACCCTATATGAGGTGTCGGAATTGAGGTTGTTGACGGAGGATGAGACCCAATTGGATTGAGATACATGTTAGTTAGCGCAGACACGGACACCACGTTTGATCGACGGTGTCCAGCATTTAAAAAACAAATTAACGTATGCCGATGTGTCTAGAGGTGCGTGTTGGTGGGCCTCGGACACGTGTCTGACGCCGTCGGACACGTGTCCAGAGGCGTCGGACACGCGTCCGTATGTGTCGGACACGTGTCTGAAGGTGTTAGACACGTATCGGACACCATATCGACACCCTATATGAGGTGTCGGAATTGAGGTTGTTGAATGTGCATTAAATTTAGGTTAGTTAGGTTAATGCGACATTTTTAGCATGCACCCCTTGGAATCTAATCGTGGCTCCAGCGCTGGCTATAATTAGCCCTAATTAGTCCTGCCTGATTAACAATATTTTAGTAAATCAATTAACCCTAATTAGCTTTAACGAGCCTAATTAGTTTTAATTAACCCTAAGAACATGATGAAATTCAAATTAGCTGTAATTACCCCAAATTAGCCCAAATGAACCCAATTATGCGCATATTGATTGTAGTTAGCCTAATTAGTCATAATTTGCACTAACATAACCCAATTACGCCTAATTAGCGCTAGTTAGGACTAATCAACACTACTCGGCACCATCAAAACCCTAATTAGGACTAAATAACCCTAATTAGTCCTAATCAACCCTAATTAGCTATAATTATCCGAAACTAGCCCTCATTAACATTAATTAGCCCTAACATAACCCAATTAAGCCTAATTAGCCCTAATTAGGACTAATCAGCACTACTCGGCAAAATTAAACCCTAATTAGGACTACATAACTCTAATTAATCCTAATCAACCCTAGTCAGCTATAATTATCCGAAACTATCCCTCATTAACATTAATTAGCCCTAACATAACCCAATTAAGCCCAATTAGCCCTAATTAAAACTAATCATCACTACTCGGCACAATTAAACCCTAATTAGGACTAAATAACCCTAACTAGTCCTAATCAACCCTAATCAGCTATAATTAATAATCGTAATTAACCCTAATCACCCAGTTAGCCCTAATTAGCCCTTGTACATCCCATAATTACTCCATGTTGCCCAGAGATGGTTCAATTACTCTTGTTTACAAAACCTGCCTTCTTTATATTAATTGTTGTTTTGAGAAGTCCATTGGCAACGAGATGGTTCAACTCTTTGCCAACGAGTTCTATTTAATGTGGAATTGGTAACATATGCAACGATCATTCTGTAGTTTTGATATTTCGGAAAGATTCTTGCATATCTTATCAATTTCTGAACACATGCATGCATAGAAACTCTTAATTCCCGTTCAAAGGTACTCATTACAAAGTAATGCCTTGTAATGAGCCTTTGGATGTCCAGTTTGGACAGTTTGGAAAAGCTAATTGTTTATAAAACAGTATTTTGACTCAGGAAGCAGGGCACTGTTGGACAGGCCGCCCCGGCCCCGGATCAGCAGGATCCAGATTCGGGACTCGGGAACCCCTGATGAGCCCCTTCCCGTGCCCGTTCCTAGCTTCCCCCCCCCCCGTGCCCGGCTTGTACTCTTCTCCCCTCTCCTAACCGGCTATATCCGGTTCCCGGCTTGTACATATATGAATTTTTTTTATTATAAAGATTTTTTATAATTGATTATATATATTTCTTTCTGTATTGATTATTGCGCGTTGTTGTTGAGATTTGAAAATTGTATTACAGGTCTGGGTAATTGAAAAATAAAAAAAAATTCAAAAAAAAAATTGACTTTTGGCGACGGATTAATTCCGTCGCTAAAGTATTCCTACAATAAGTTATTTAGCGACGGAATATTCCGTCCCTAAATAAGTTTTTTAGCGACGGAATATTCCGTCTCGAAAATATAAATCCGTCGCTAAAAAATATAATTCGCGACGGAATATCCGTCGCTAATTAAAAATAAATCCGTCGGTAAAAATGACATATTTAGCGACGGATTTAAAAATTCCGTCGCTAAACTATTAGTGACGGGCTTTTATACGAGGGATATTTAGCGACGGTAAATCCGTCGCTAATTATTTTAGCGACGGATTTTTGGCTTTTAGCGACGGATTACCCCGTCGCTAAAACCCTGTTTTCTTGTAGTGCTCCCTGGAATTGCATGAAACAACAATACATGATGATGTCCCTTCTAATAGATGGTCCCCAAGGACCAGGTAATGACATAGATGTATACTTGCATCCTTTGGTTGACGAGCTCAAGGAATTATGGATTGGTGTAGACACTTATGATGCAGCTAGCAATCAAATGTTTAAGATGCGCGCTTCATTGATGTGGACGATAAGTGATTTTCCAGGATATGCAATTTTGTCGGGATATAGCACGAAAGGGAAGTTGGCGTGTCCTTTGTGTCATAGGTACACAAAGTCTCGTCGTTTGCGACATGGAAAAAAGGAGTGCTATTCGACACATCTTAGATGGTTGGATCAGGGACATAAGTTTCGAACAGATAAAGTTTCTTTTGATGGTAGAGTTGAATTATATCCAAAGCCCATTCCATTATCTGGAGTTGAAGTCTATGAGCAAGTAAAGGACATAAAAAATGAGTTTGATAAGTGTAAATCTCAAGAAAGTAAGAAGAGGAAAAGAGACAACGATGAGGACGACAATGAAGCACATAATTGGAAAAAGCTATGTATATTCTTTGAGCTATCCTATTGGAAGGACAATTTGCTACGCCACAATCTCGATGTGATGCATATTGAGAAAAATGTATGTGATAACATACTGTGGACGTTATTGAATATTGATGGTAGAGGTAAGGACAATTTAAATGCTCTCAATGATCAAAAGGAAATGGGTATTCGGAAGGCACTGCATCCTCAACAACGGGCTGGTCACAAATTTTATTTGCCACCATCATCTTTCACATTGGATAATAAGAACAAATATGATATGCTGAAAGTTTTGAAGTGGGTCAAAGTCCCAGATGGTTATGCTTCGAATATATCACGACGTGTCAATCTTAAAAAACGAAGTATTTTAGGACTCAAAAGTCACGACAACCATATTCTAATTCAACAACTTCTTCCTATCTCATTGCGAAGCGTGTTGCCGGAGAACGTAATGAAACCTGTGATTGAGCTAAGCAACTTTTTTAGGCAAATATGCTCAAAAGTCATGCATGTTGAAGAATTGAATCGTATTCAGTCACGAATTGCGCTTACACTTTGCCACCTTGAGAGGATATTTTCGCCATCATTTTTTGATATCATGGAGCATTTGGTTATTTATTTAGCCGAAGAAGCTTTGATAGGTGGACCACCACAATACCGATGGATGTACCCTATTGAGAGGTGTGTTATTGCTTCCCAATTTATTTTTGTGTTACTTGTTAGTTCTGACCTACATGTGATAACTTTCTTATAGAGATTTGATTTGTTATTTGACATTATAGATACCTTTTCACTCTTAAGGGCTATGTAAGGAATCGAAGTCGTCCAGAGGGTTCAATTGCAGAAGGATATTGGTTAGAAGAATGCGTTACATTTTGCTCAAGGTACTTAAATGATGATGTTGAGACAAAATTGAATCGACCAGTTAGGCTTGATGATGGCGGAGACAGTTCCATCAACTCAGTAGGAGGTCGCCCTTTAGGGGCATCAGAGGGATTTGTACTTGATGACATTTCATATGCACAGGCTCATCAATATGTTCTTGTCAATTCTGATGCAATAACTCAATATCGGCGGTGAGAATCTAACACAAATATGGTTTTTTCTCTATGTTTGCATGGTTTGGTAACTCAGTGTAATAATTTTTGCAGTGAACATCATGCATCCATTAGAAGGAGCAATCGTCGATTTCGACCTCATGATGTCAATAAAGTTCATAATGAGACATTCCACATATGGTTTAGAAATCATGTAAGTAACATGAGTGTAGTATCCATTGCTTACCTTCAAGTTAAATCCAATATAAGTGCAATCTTTAACCTTAAACGTTTTTCACCATAAAATATAAGTTCAAATGCTGTACGAGGAAGGTGATGAGGCATTATCAGAAGAAGCAATATCATTGGCAATGGGTCCTTTAAAAAAGGCAGAGAGATATACCGGATATGTTATAAATGGATTTAAGTATCATACGAAGGCTCGCGAGAGTAACAGAGCAACTCAGCATAGTGGGGTCATGGTTAAGGCAAATACGGATAGTTTTGCAAGTGCAAGAGACATGAATCCTATAGCGGGAGATGTAAACTACTATGGAGTGTTGACAGACATCATTGTTCTACATTACTCTAAAAAGTTTAGGTTTGTGTTATTCAAGTGTGACTGGGTATATAATGGTATTGGACTTGTTGATCGAGATGGCTTGGGCTTTACACTTATAAACTTCAACCATTTGGCACATTCGCAGAACATATCAGATGAACCGTATATATTTGCGTCTCAAGCTGAGCAAGTCTTTTTCGTGCAAGAGGTGGATGAAGACTGGCACATTGTTGTCAAGACAAAACCTAGAGACTTTTTTGATCTTCTTGAAGAAGAATCTCCAGACCAAGCTCGTAGCCAATATCATGCCAATTTTTGGAATGAGAAAACTTTGGATGACTCAACATTCATATGTGATGAGGATGTAACCTGGGTTAGGTAGGATTTAGTTGGAATTGAAGTTAACCCCACACTGACTAATGATCCCAGGGAAAGGATAAAGAAGAAAAAAGTATGATAAGGGATGCTTAGCTGATAAATGAGCAATTGCTTTAGTATTTAAGTGATTCATTTTTCTTTTCTGGATACGCTATTAATGATTTTAGTTATTTGCTTTCATCTTCTTTAGTTGCTATGCCACTTTCTTATACCGTGTTTGCGATGTAACCTTATGTGAAGTTCAAAGATTTGCTATGAACTGAAACAAAGTAGTCTTTCTCTATATATTCTATCTTGTTGCCTGTTAATTGGTGAAAAATAATTTGCTGTTTGTTGTACAACTTAGGCACAATGGCAAGTGGTAGACGTGGGGCACAAAGGAGTGTAGGAGCTATGCCATGCCCTAGTGATGAGCATCAAGAGCTCAATACCACCATGCCCGAGCCACCACAAGGTTGGGCAGCCGCTATTGCGGGTGGCACCTCGCCAACGAACAGGGAACCAACAAACAACAATCAAGAAGATTCTGAGCATGTGGCAGGTATAATAACAAGAAATGTGTATAGTTTTGGCCTATCTTCTTTCACTTACTACGCTGCAACTCTTGGGATGGAACTAATTTCTTTGTGTGGATATTTAATCTATGTGTTCCTTCTATCAAGAACAGTCCAATATATGTCAATAATTAAACAACTAGAGGCCTATAATTTTCATTTTATGTTCTGATTGTGCATATTCAGTCTGTTTATACGTTTGATTAGTCTTTTAATTATGTTGTATCTATGTTACTTGTGCATCTTTATAGCGTTTAAGAGAATGCTATAACGTTGTCATTTTCAATATAGTAATTGAGTGATATAAATGGAATGTCTTATAGCAGTAACTTGAATTTGATGAACAGATGTAAGCATGGAGCAACCAGATCAGATGCATACTCGAGGGCCGACAATGATGCATAGTGGGTGGGGTGAAAATGGAAGCATTTTGGAGATTCCAACTAATGAGCTTGGCCAACCAATTCTGGAACCAGGCACTAAACTTGCGTCACATTTGGGAGTTCTCGCACGCAATGGGATATTGGCGCCACTAAATTATATCGAGTGGAGGAAGGTACCAAAGCTTAACAAGGATGCTATATGGAACCACATCAAGGTATGTGTGTGTGTGTAATAGCTACAGTCATTTCTTTCTATACTTAATAGCTGAAGTCATTTGTTTCTTTACTCAATTGAGCTCTAGATTTGTTGTTCTTGTTCCAATGCAAGAGGTAACATCTTGGTTCACTGTTAAAGTTTTTGCCCCAGAGCGTAGCTCTCAATTTACAGGTTTTGTTGTAATGTTACAGAGCTGGAGCTCTACCTTTGTTGCTTTATGATCCAATGCAATTTGAGCAGAGCTTTTTATAATATATATGGTTTACCATTGTTTTGCTGTGCTCTGAATTTACTGTTCATGGTTTAGATTTTAAAGTTTCCTGTAATGTCTTAGCCTCAGCGAGCTGAGCTCGGGATATGTTGTGCTTTAATGTCACAGAGCTGAGCTGTGAGTTTATTGTCTATGCTTCAATATTTTTGAGCTGAGTTCGGAATTTACTATTTTATAGTTTAAAATGACAGAGCTGAGCTCTGAATTTGCTGTTTATGTTTTGATGTTATAGAGCTGAGCTCTACTGTACTATTTAAAGCGAGCTGTTTGAAGAGCATTTGGTGATAATTTGTATTTGTTTTTGGGTAAAATTTAATGCACAAAGGAGACTGACATAATCTTTCGTTCTCACGTCGTATACGAGACGAGGGTCTAGTGCCTTGTTTGGATTAATATGGTCAGCTCCCATAGCTAGAGGGCTAGCTGGTTTGTTAGTAATTCCAATGTCTTGGATTAGGTTGAACGTGTTATCTAGGACATCCGACGTGGTCATCATGGCCGAACGGATGGCGGCGGGGGTCCATTCAGGGTGTGCCCCTTTCAAAAGTGCAGCCACTGCGGCAGCATGCGGGCATGACATGGATGTCCCTGACAATAAATTGAAGTCGCTAAAAAGTTTACCCGAGCTCAATTCTGTGGCTAGAATATTTTGAGGCCATGAAGCCAAAATCAAGTCACCGGGCACCATAATTTCAGGTTTCAAGATGAATGGGCAGGCTGGTGATGGCCCTCTTGAAGTATAGCTTGCCACTTTTGGTGCTGGTTTAGTACCAAGGTGTGTTTCTTGAAATTCTAGGATGCCTTTTGGTTCATGGTTGCTCTTGATTGTGTTCTTTTGCTGCTAGTTGTTCTCACAGTACAGTTTAATGAAAAAGACAGTTTCTGCTGCTAGTTTTGTTGGAAGAAGACAATTTATGCATGCTGCATGTAGGTGCTGTGTTCATCATAAATGTTTTATACTCGTCGTTGCAAGCCAGATGAAAAGAAAACAGCTGCATCACGACCTAGAATGTTGTTTTTTTATGCTTTCATCCATGCTATGCCAGTGTCATCTCAGGCTGGAATGTTGTTTTCTTAGTGAAGTTCTTGCATTTCAATGAGCAAGATTGAATTTCCCAATAAAATTCCAAATTAGCCTAGGCTAACACTTAGCCCCTTTACAACATCCTCCAATAAGAACTATGTATGCTTAAGGTATTAGATATTAGGTTGGCGTAACCCGACAGATAGTTAGTGGTAGTTGTCTTGGTTGTGAGTGTTTGGCCGCAATTGGTGGTAGCTGTGATGGTGGTGGTGAGTGATTGGTGGCTTTGGTTGTGGGGAGGTAGGTGTCGCCAGTGCTAGGTAAGAGTGAAAGTAATAGGTAATTAGGATACCAGATGCTCTATTTTGGGATTTTCTTTTATAAGAGAGGCACATGTGTTTGCCTTGGATATTTATATGTAATGAAATGTTTTAGTCTTGGAGAGTGAATACCAATTTACAGCTTTGTTGTAAAATGACTCTTACGTCTTACTTCTAAATGTTCATCTATTAATGCATTTGGTACAAATACAATAATGCAATCAAAAACTTGTATAATGTTTACTTAAGTGCATGGTTGTTTTTCATATGATTGTGTCCCTTTTTTTTTCTTTTTTTGTGTAACTATTGATTACTTACGATCTAATTGTTCAGGTTTCTCAAAATAAAAAAGTAAAGAAGAATTTCGTTACTTTGAAAAATTTGCGAAATAGGATGCAAGAATGAGAAGGAGTACGTAGACGAGTCTTTACCTTTCTTAATGTATTTTGTTTGTCGACTAATTTTTCGGTTTAATTGGACTTATGTTATACCGGTTAAATTTATAACCACTTTCTTGATTTTTGAATTTCCAGGTTCATATGAAGGGAAGATATCAATGCTTTTGTTAGACTTAAAAGAACCGATATGCACTATGATTACATTTTGGAAAAGATGTATATATCTTTAGGTTGGTTATTCAATGTCATTATATTTGTATGTTTTTGAAATTGAGAACTTCTGGATGGTTATGTAATTAGGACGTGAATGCTGAACTTTTGGATTGTTATGTAATTATGATGTGAATGTTGGATATGATATGGTTGATGAATGACATTATCTTGTTTCTAAATGAGTTTATAGATCGACTTAAATGTGCCTTATTCGTATTGGACAGGAGCAGGATTACATAAAATAAACTTCACTTTTATGTCATTTTTGGGAAAATGTAACTATTTTCAGAGTTAGGCCAGCGTACTTTTAACAGATTTGACAATATGACAGACAAAAAATAAGTAACAATTGCTTAAAAGTGTCGTAAATACGAACGACATTTTTAAGATAATGCCATTAAATAAAACTGGCACTTGATGGAAGTGTTGCTAAATTAACGACATTTCAAAGATTGTGTCGTCAAATAAACACCGACTCTTCAAAGGAAGCGTTGTTATATAATGCCGTAAAACAAAACTGGCACTTAAAGAAAGTGTCGCTAATTTAACGACGTTTCAAAGATAATGCCGCCAAATGAAAACGACACTTTAGTGAAAACATCGCTAATTTAGCGACACTTCTTGCGAAAGTGTCGCATGCATGAGTTGACTATTGACCTCATAAGAGGCACTCTAAAGTGTCGCAAGTAGATTGCCGACGTTTATAACAAGTGTCGGGAAACCGGTTTGCGACACTTTTACAATCATTGGCGACACTTTTTTAGTGTCACCGGAACCCCTTTTTTTTGTAGTGGACAGTACCAATTCTTCTCTCGAACAGGTCGCCAAAACTGAAACCCCTCGGAGACCTATCCACAAGAAAAGGACGCCTGAGTTTTGTTCTGGAGAACGAGACTCCTGGAAGGTTGTTCCTAAATATCATTCCCCAGAACGATCTCCCCCGAGGGAGGAATCTGGGTATCTATTACCCGAAGCCATTGAGAAAGCAAAACTCCCTCCTAATTTTTGAATGCCTCAATGTGACCTCTATGACGGAACTGGAGATCCAGGAGAACATGTTTACCAATTCAAAACGAACATGTTACTCCTCCACGTCTCAGATGCTGTCATGTGCAGAGCCTTTCCTACCACCTTGAGGAAAGCTACACATGCATGGTTCAAATCTCTATAACCGAGATCCATCCACTCATTTAGCCAATTATCGGATCTCTTTCAGAAACAATTTGTAAGCAGTCGCTCCAAAAGAAAAAACTCGACGAGTCTGCTTAACGTTGTGCAAGAGAAAAAGAAGTCTTTGGCATGTTATCTCGGACGATTCAACGCAGCCACTTTGGAAATCGACAACCTGGATAAGTCCGTGAAGTATACTGCATTTCTCCGAGGCCTCCTACCAACATCCAAGTTTGCATTCTCTGTTAACAAAAGTCCTCCAGGTAATATGAAAGCCCTTCTTGAGAAGGCTAACAAATACATTCAAGCTGAAGAATACCTGGAGACACACAGAGGACGACATGGAGAAGAGAAGGAAGAACAAAATGATGCCCGAGTAGAGTGCCAAACTTGGACCAAACATTCTGTCCGAACAGAATGTTGCCAAAACACTCTGCCCGAGCAAAGTGCCAAACTTGGGCAAAACATTCTGTCGGAACAGAATGACGCCCGAACACTCTGCCCGAGCAGAGGGTGCTCGACCTCTTAGCCAACTCTTTAAGTGACGAATAAAGAGTTTGAGTTAAAGTAAAAATAAATAATGATGTGTGAATGGTAATATAAACCACAGGAAACACATAGTTAAGCAAAATACCATCAAATAAAGAACGATAGAGTTTTGCAAAGGCCCTCGTAAGGGCTTCAAAATACTCAGTCTAACGAAAAGAAGAGCCTAAATACAAATGCAAAATCTAAGGCTCGGGGGCATCGCCAGAAGAACCTTCCTCTGGAGGATGGGAAGCTGCAGTGTCTCCTGCCTCTGAAGGCATGGCAGTCTCCCCGGATGGAGACGCCACCGCAGGCATGACAAAGTCACCCAAAGGGATGTTAGGAAAGTGCTCAGCGAACATCTCCTTGGCCTTGATGAAGCCTAGCTCATAGATCACCAAACCATCATCCATTCGTTTCTTCAGCCATTCTTCCCCGGTATTTCCATTGAGGAAGTCACGGATGCCTTGATCTCAAGCCTCAGCTACCTTTTTCGCTTCTTCTGTTGCTATTTTCCTTGCCCGTTCCAATCGCCTCTCCAGTGCCTCAATGTGAGCTAGATGATCAACCACTTGCTTGCTCAACTATTCGGCACGACGGGTGGCTTCCTCGGCCTCCCTAATGCATCCCTCTTCTGCTAGGCTTCTTCAACTGCCACCTGCCTCGCCATTTCAAAGCGAGACAACATTAAAGACCCGGTAGCATACATCTAGGATAAAGATTGGAACAATCAGCTAAATGAAAGTTGAAGGTGAAAACAAAAACTAGTTAGGAAAAAGAGCATTACTGTATACACCTCCAGAGCAAAAGAACAGGCGAAAGTCTCATGAGTCTGGTTCTGGAAAACCTCCTGGTCCCGAGGAAGAACTCCATGGAGAAGATGCTGCTCCGAAATCTGGCTATCTGGCATCCCAAGGTCATCGCGCCTAAGTGTCCACCTTGGTCGAAAGATGGGATCCTCATCGATAGACACTCCTTCAACAATCCGTGGAGACAAGTCAGGAGGAGTAACCCTTGCCTTCTTTGGAATAGGGGGAAGTCTACACTTAGTTGTTTTCCCTTTCTTTTCCCCTTAGCTTTTTGAAGCACGCCAAGAAAGGCTCCTAGCGACGATTTTCCACTTCCACTAGCCATTTTTGCATAAAGAAAGAAATCAGTACAGGAATGAACATTGAAACAAAAAAAAACAATAACCTATATGAAGCACACCTAGAGGAATAGACTCAGTAGATGATGCACTAGGGGTAGCGGAAGGAGGAGGAAGAACTGAAAGACCCATCGGAACGAGCTTGCGAGGAATGATCCTCCCATACTCTAACTGCTGCTCTGAAAGGGGTTCATCTATGGAAAGACCACCTCAAAGTTTAATGTGGCTAAGAATGTGCTTGGTAAGGTTGTTGGGAGTAGGCTTGCCTGGGTTTTCAAAATCCTTTTAGAAAGGATTCTATTCTCTAGCAAGGGATCCTTTATCTAGAGGGCCAACGAAGAAATATCTGGAGTGCCAACCCTTGTTCAATTTTGGTCTTCCCTTCAGAAGTCGTTGTCTACTATGAATATAATACCATCCAGGACAGTTGGCATCTCCTTTGACAAAACAGATCTTAAAGAACCAGGACAGTTGGCATCTCCTTTGACAAAACAGATCTTAAAGAAGACCCTCATGAAATTTGTAGGATCTGCTTTATAGCCCGAGGTTTCAACCAAGTATATAAGCTCAACCAGCTTTCTCCAACCATTCGAAACAAGCTGCCCGAGAGCCATATGATAATGCTCGAAGAAACGAAGAGCAAAAGCGTGAAGAGGAAGCCTATACCCAGACTTCACCTGCTCTTCGTATATTCCCGTTTCGAATTCCGTTCCATAATTGGCTGGTTCTTACAAACTTGGAATTCGAGCATTCCAACCTACGGGAAGGGGATATTCTGGAATCAACTGCAACAACTCTTCAGAAGACATCTTACTCGACTTCTCATCAACAGTATACCAAGGCTTAGGATTAGCCTTGTCCTTGGCCTGATCCTTCACATCTCCTAAGGCATTCTTGGAAGGAAAAGAGTGTGAAGGTTGAGAAGTTGAAGGCTGTGGTAGTTGTGAAGTTGAAGGTTGCGAAGGTTGTGGATTTGATGTTCCAACTTCACTTCCTGAAGTTGGAACTCGTTCTGAACTTGAAGATGAACTATTACTGATCACTGTATTTTCTTCGCAAGAAGAACTAGACTTTGAAATTTTGGACATGTTTTCTACTATTAAATCGAAAGCTACAAAATCTGAAGTGCTGAACAAAAGAGGAGAGAAAAATGACTTACTTGAAGAGAAGAATGATTCCAAATGATTCTAGTGAGGAAAAAATGAAGGGGAGATCTCCTTTTATAGGAAAACCCCAAGTAACCATCTATTGGAAATTCAACGGTTCATCTACCCCTACGTGTCGCGAGCTAAGAGGAGAGAAGTTTTGAAAGTACAAAAATTTCCCGCTCAAAGGCATTAATGGCAAGAAAAAGACACGTGGAAATAAACCAAATAGAATTCTACCCGAGCAAAATCTTGTCTGAACACTCTGCCTGAGCAGACTGTCCTTTCGCTAAAAAGAATTCTGCTCGAGCAGAATCTTGTCTGAACACTCTGAACAAGCAGAGTGACCTTGATCGAACAGAATTTTGCCCGAGCAGAATCCTGTCTGAACACTCTGCCCGAGCAGACTATCCCTTGGCACAACAGAATTCTGCCCAAGTAGAATCTTGTCCGAACACTCTACCCGAGCAGAGTGACCCTTAGCACAACAGAATTTTGTCAGAGAAGAATCTTGTCTAACACTCTGCCCGAGCAGAATCCTATTCGAACACTCTGCCCGAGCAGAGTGACCTTGGCCGAACAGAATTCTGCCCGAGCAGAATCATGTCCGAACAGAACTATCCTCATATGCTTGAAAACCTGAAAAACAGTTTCCATTCTATTTAGGTATATTTCGCTATCTCCATTGAGGAAAAGGGTGCTTCCACCCGCTTCGTTAGTGCTGGTAGAAGCAGGGGCATATGATATAGCTAAAAATATACCTCATATCTATGAGCGACACGTGGCAGTTGGGATTCATGGTCAATCTTGATTAACTACAAATTTGGTGGTTACCATATCAGTGGAGTTAGGGTTCTAGAAAGATCCTAACTAAATTATAAAGGATTGTGACGTGATTCTCAAGGATCCTAACGCGATCTTGATTGACCTGCCCCATATCTATCAAGACTCACAAACCCGTTGGGAGTCTTCCACCTACTACTATATAAAGGGGTCTAACCCCTCAGGTATGGACAAGCTCACACATATACACACTGTGTTATTATTGCTTTTCAGAGTTCTATCCTGTTAGCAATCTCTGACTTAAGCATCGGAGCGTTCCCCGCCAGAACCCCACCCTACTGTCACTCCGTGTTCTCTTTTGCAGGATTATTTTCTGGTGTGGTTCCGGATCCAGATTTTAGCTGCATCGGAGCGTTCCCCTGCCGGAACCCCACCCGGCGGTCACTCCGTGTTCTCTTTTGCAGGTCTATTTTCTGGTGTGGTTCCCGATCCAGTTTTTAGCTGCAACACCACATATATATGTATCTTAAACATTTTTTTATATGTTTATTGTCTTTCTATATTTCACTCTCATACGTGATAGGATTAGTTGAAACCTAATTAACAAAGACACCAACTTATTCGGGTTCAAACGATTAATGATTTTTTTCAGACTTGAAAACCTTCAAGTTTTGATACACAAGAGGTTAAAAGGCTAAACATTTTTTGTTTCTTTAAATGTCCTTTTTAAATTATAAAGGTTTTTTAAAATTAAGGGTGTTTTTAACTTTTAAAAAGGACGAGGCTAAATTACAACCTTTTTTTTTTTGCTAAACTCAAATATTTTGTCACTAAAGAGGTTAGAAGTTCATTAATGTATCTTTTGGTAATAAAAAGTAAGAATTTAACCAAAGAAGTGGGTATTCAGCCCCACCATATAAAGATGATCCCAAAGGGTTAAACAACTAAACATTATTATTTTCTTAAAAACACCCTTTTTAAATTTAATAAGGCCTACAAACATTAATGGAGCTTTTCATTTTCCTAGGAGGGCAAGGGTAGATTACAAAATTTTTGGCTAATTAAATCATTTTGTTGCTAGAAAGGTTAGAAGTTCACTAATGTATCTGTTAGTGACAAAAAGGGTGAGGCTAAATTATAACATTTGTGGCTAAACTTAAGATTTTATAGCTAAAGTGATTAAAAGCTCACTAATGCAGCTTTTAGTAAAGAAAGAGTATAAAATCTAAAAAAAACGGGTGTGTATCCGGACCCGCCATAAAAATGTGAATCCTAGGGGTCAATATGCTAAATATTTTTTTTCTTGAAAATACACTTTTTAAAATTTTTGTTACTTAAAATGCCCTTTAATATAGGTTAGAATTTGTTTCATATTAAGGGTGTTTTTGACTTTCAGCATAATATGAAGCTTCTTCCTCTAAAATACTCTTTTTGAGTTTTAGAGCTTTATAAAGTTAAAAGTATTTTTTTTTTTACTTTCTTTCATTACAATGTCTTTTTTGAAATTTATAGTTGTAAAAATTAAGGGTGCTTTTTGACTTTTAGTTAAAATTTTCCATAATCCTATTTTATTTATATACTGATTAAGAAGTTTCAACTATTTTGGTAAATAGATTTTTCACACAGAAAAAACTTGCAGATAACTGAGTTACATAAGTTTTATAGACCAACATATTACATTGAATCAAGTACCCTGAGCTTGGGATTGCAGATAAGTTCTATTTGCGTCTTATTAAGAAATGTTTCCAACAATTTCTTTTAACAGTTAAATACTTAAGAAGTTGGACTTGACAAACTATTATAAAATTTACAAATATAATAACTTACTCAATTGCATAAACGTAATGACACAATAACACATATTCACTTTCACAATAGACGAACATGGGAAATACGTCACTCACAAGCTTAGATCCCATAAGAGCAATGCTTATGTAATCATCGAGAGCATGTTATTTCGATTTCCTTTTTCACTCTTTTATATATTTGATTGAAACATATTAGAAAGTCCTATTAGTTTGTTAATCAATTGTAATGTCTTTGACTAAATTTAAACATTTTGTCGCTAAAGAGCTTAAAAGTTCACTAATAAATCTTTCTAGTTAGAAAAGAATATGAATTTAGCCAAATAAATCTTTCTAGTTAGAAAAGAATATGAATTTAGCCAAAACAGATGTTAGTCAAGCCAGTATTAGTTATCAAAGGACGCAAGAGCACCAAAGGGGCAAAAGTCCCTGGAGCCTTGGCACAAGCCTCAGACACGTGTCTTTTCAAAGTGAGACGCAAAATGGATATGTGACTAAAGGAAAAAAAAATAGACATGGTGACAGCAGGTACAGTACTCGGAACTGCTACGGGACTGAATCAATGGTCCATATATGAATAGATGTTCTTTCATGGGTACTCTCACAGAGAGAAAGAGACGAATATGGTGGTCATCTTAACAGTCGATAGCAGCTGCAGCGGAGTGGTGCAGCAGTGGCGTTGACTGAAGCAACAGGTGACGGGAGCTGCAATAGCAGCAAGGGTGACAGTGACGACGGCTGCAATGGGACAACGAGAGTATAAGATGGAATTAGGTTCTAGGCTTGAAGGAAAATAAACTTAAAGGAAGTAAAAAAAAAAGGGACGGTCTACATGATGCCACAACGACATTAATCAATGGCTCAAATTCTTAAGCATTCGTTAGCATTTCCACCATCGTTTGCCTTGCGCCTGAACATGCAAGGGGCGTGCCTCCTTGAAGGCGCTCCGTCTAGCCTTGGTGCCTTTAATATCACTGATCAAATCTCACTGTATAAGTCTCTGTTCATCTTTCAAAGATTCATATCAAAAATCAACCCTAAACTTGCCTAGATTAAGATCGACAAAAAGAATAGCTTAAGTTCTGCTGTCCTTAGGGAATAGTTCTTAAGTTCAGGATTAATATTATCCTTTTTGTATATTTTATTTAAGATGGACCGGCTATTATATCTACTAACTTTTGTACATGGTTGCAAACTTAAATTTGTTGACATTCAGGTAAGTGGGATTTAGTTTATCATAAAAATGATATGTGCTAAAAGTAAAGATTTTGTGATAAATATATGTTGAATTACATATACAAGAGAGTTGATAGCCTAATATGTATTACTAATATTAACAGGATCGTGCCAGGTACATCAAAACAGAAAGAAGCTTTACTTTACACTATCTAGACAGCTTTAAAGTACACCATAGATAGTTTAACAAAAAAATGTGAATTCGTTGGTTCAATTCCTTCTGGATGTAACGTACCAAAAGAAAATAAAATGGAGATTTTCCCTCCAATGACCATTACCACAAGAAATGACCATTATTTTACAGAAAGAAACAAGATGGATAATTGATATACTAAAAATCCTAGAGGATAATATTTTGAACTTTAGTGAATATCCTTGCCGAAAAAAATGACAAAACTTTAAAAGTGAAATGGCTGAAAAATTCGAGAAGATCCTTGAAAATTACAGCTATTATATATGTTGCCTAAGCCATTGAGTTTTTTTATGCTCCCTACTAGGTCAGTTGACTTTATTCATTCTTGATATTAAAGGTATACTGCGTTTAACCTCCTATATATTAACCCTAACTCATTCCAATTAAATTCATTACTTTTTACGATCCTTTCGGGTTACCAATTTCGAACTTTTGTTAGTTTTTTTAGTATTAATTCAAACTCCTTCTGAGTTTTTAACTTTTATTTCACCTTTCCTAGATATATATACATGCTATAGAATTATATACAAGAGATTAGACAACTCTAACACATACACTTCAATTATATTTTATGTGCGTCAGATTGTCTTTAGAACACTTTCTTCACCTTTATTATTGAAATGCTAAAAAACTTGTAAAGTTTGGTGAGAATTAAATATTTGTGGGAGATGTTTGAAATTGACTATAATGCTAGTGTACCTTGAGTAACAAGATATAGTATAAAATAATCGGGATTCTCTTTAGTAGCAACCTGACGTGATAAAAGAAAATTTGACAAATATGTTAGTAATTGGCATTAGTAATTCGCATGTGAAAGTAAGATCATATTTTCTGCAATGAAATTTCCATGTTCGAGTCTTTGATTAGCGGTTCAAAATCGATTTTACTTATTGTGAATTCATTAAAATAGTCCCACTAACGATGTTTAATTGTATTTTCTTACTTAAGCCTGTAACATGTTGTATCTCATCCATACACTAGTAGAATCTAAATCCATAGTACTGTCACCGTATTTGTTTTTGAAGCTTTCGGCAAGCAAGGACCGGCGAAACATGAACTTCAGAGAGATCCTTTGCAAGTATCTTCACATCATCTACTAAATTTCCAGGCTGAGATTGATCGTCTCCAACGTTCTATGGGGCAGCAATGTTCGTTGATGAATCTCCTTCCACCAATATGCATGGCAACCTATTCGGTGGGAAAGCTTGACACCCTCCAACAAAGGTAAAGTCGATCTCTGCAAGAAGAGGACGAGTAGAGCTATGTACCTTCTTATCGATATCAGCCACAAACATTCCTTTTTCTTCTCCGAGCACAGCATCCTGTCCTAATGCACCATTTTCCTCAAGACAGCCTTATCAAAATGGAGTTCTGGAGCAGCTTATGATGATGGATGTTGGATTGGACTAGATAGGACTATCTTGCGCCGCTTCATGTTCCTGCTTAAGATGGAAAGTTGTGGAGAATATAACCAAAGCACTTCGTCTCCATGCTAAGAGCTTCTCATTTTTGCGCTCCCACAAAAACTAAATTATCAAATTATGATGAAGAAATGAAAACCATCAGCTGGTAGATTTTTGCTAAGCTCGCACCACCTTCGCTTTATTTCCTCGTCTAAAAGATAACCTCCATAGTGATCTAATCCAAAGGTGGCAGTTCTTGGTGTTTCAGAATCTTAAATTTGGATTAAGTCGGATCAGAATTTCAAGCGATTATGGATACTCTTCCTATGTAAAAGTGCTCAACTTACTCTGAGTGTGTTACGGCCAGAGTGATTGAATGTGCAAACAACACTGTACAGACATGCAAAATGCCATACTGGTCAAAATTCCCATAACTGCAATCCTGCGACTTGGCTACCTGAATTAAGGCAGGGAGATGGACAGCGGTGGCAAGCTTGCGCTCCATGCACGAAGAATGAAATGAGTTCCTTGACTTTGTGAGTTGAGCTAGAATTAAAAATTGACAAGCTATCAAGCTTTGAGTTGCTTTAATCCGATAGATACTTATATTTTTCTATGGTCACAGTAAAATAACCAATTTTACGTTCCAAATATTACGCTGTACTTCAGCATGACGACACCCCTTGCTGCAAGCATGGACAAGCAATAGTCGGAGTAGGTAGAGATAGTAACATACTACATATAATTTACAAAATAGACAATTTTTTATTTGAACTTTATGCAGTGGGATATGAAGCTTGCATTGCAATGCCACAGAGGCCTTCAGCTGCCTGAATACCCCTTTGCATCGCCTTCTTCGCCCCATCCCGTGCCCCACGAGTTCTTCACCAGCCAATATTTAGTTCCATCACTTGCGGTGCCATAACCAACAGCAGTGACACCATGGTCTAGATCCGTGCCGCAGTCCCCTGTAATTACGCCACTTGAGTAGAACTGGAACTCGGATCCACTAGCATCAATAGCAACAGAGATTGGTTGACTGGCAACGGCTTTGAGGAGTGCACTCTCACTATTGGCAGGCACATCTTCGTGGCCGGCAATCTTGGCTGCATGGTTTGCTTCCTTGTTGGTGTTGCAGGTGCTGTCGACTCCTTGGTACGGATAGTTGGCTTCAGTGGAGAGGCCGTGGTTTTGTTGGATGAAATCAAAGGCGTTGTCCATGAGACCCCCGTCACAGCCTTGATCTTCGCCACTTGTGTCACAGTCTACCAACTCTTGTTCAGATAGCGAGATTAACTTGCCGGTTTTCAGTTGGGTGATACCTTCCACGGCTGCCACGGCCGAAAATGCCCAGCAACATCCTACATATGACAGCATTAAACTGTAAGAACAAGTGGTTTCGGTGTGTATAACTAATGCGCCTGCGTGAGTTTGTGTGTGTTCGCACTCGCTCTTGTGTATGTTGGATAAATACGGAGTAGTTACTTACCACACTGGCCTTGATCCTTGATAGATGTAACAGCTCCCTTCTTTCTCCAGTCCATAGTAGGTGGCACTGTGGTCACATTTTCGTATTTGAAGGATATTGTTGCTGTAGAGCACTCATGGCCCTTCAACCTGTTCCCTGATACCGTAATATGCACAAAATTATAGGGGCTGAGGCTCGCTTCCCCGAAAGGAAGATGAAAAGTGTTGGTCACTAAGCTAAGGTCAAGAGACATTTCTTGCTACGCAATGAAATGCAACCCGTTCAAGAAAGATTGAGTACGTGGAGACACAACCAAGTACCCCTTATACCAAGAGGACAAGGCAATGGTATACGGACCAGGAACATTCTCCCACAATACGTCAGCTAGAACTTAAAAAAAAGTGTAACGCACTGATTTTTCGGAGGATTGATTTTAATTAAAACTTTAAAATATCTAAAAGTCTTCCAATTGATTATTCAAAACATCTAAGAATACGTCTCCAAGAAACATCAATAAATGCCACACCAGCTTAAAATTTTTGCCTTGACCTCAATTACTCTTACACGAAGCTCAAAAATAAAATCTAAAGCAAAATCTATTCATACAATAAATATAAAAGGAAAAACCTTTCATAAAAAATTTCTTACTTAGTCATGCCTTATAATCCTTTGCATAGCTCTGAACACTGGCAGATAACCTGAAAGTAAGGGAGGGGTGAGCACAAAGCCCAGCAAAGACAATCACACACACCCACCCATACAGTACAAAGCACGTTATATCGATAGTAGTACTTGGAGTTGATAAAATACGATATCAAGGTACATGACGAATACCAAAACCGACGCAATAACTTTCAATTCAAAAATCAGATTAGTAACAAAATCAAATAGCTTGTACCAGTTGCCAATACAATCTCAAATTGATGAATTACCGTATAGAGCTAAATTTGCAATGGGTTAAAAGGTTTCGATGTGTTTAAAACAATACAAATTTAAGTTTGAAACATTTTCACAAGTTCTGATAACGGTATCTTATATTTCAAAAGACTCCAGTAAATTTAATAATACTTCAGATAAGTTCAAAAATGTCTTCAAATAGATCAGATATCAAATTCTAAATATTCAATCAGTACAAAGATGAAGATCACGTGAGCCATTCATAATTGTGTCACGCGTGCCATCACTGACACGTGAAACAAGGTTCAGAAATTAAGATCACGGTCTTTAGCTCATCCCGCTGAGCTAGAGCCCACGTTCCAATCCACGTGGGTAACTCAGAAATAGATAAGTCACATGCACTATGACATGGCTCGCCCGGTTATAAAAATATATACCAAATCAACTTAATAAACACCAAGAGTTTGAAGGCGATAAAGTCATTCGCGTTCACATGATTCAACACAGAATAGTTTTATTCAAGGGCTAACTTCAACAATGAAATCAACAAATTCTAAGAAAACTCAAAATCTAAAAGTTGAAGAGGACACGTTACTGTTTTCGAAATGTCTAAGATCATCAAAAGCTGATAAGAAACGAATAAGATGGAGCAAGTCAAAGGAAGCTGATTTGCAGTGTCAAACATCAACTTTTGCACCGATAATAATAACTTTCAAACTAAATTTCAATCAGAAAATAGATGGATTCTGATAAACACAAAACTAAGAAGTTTAAGAAGACTCGTAAAGGTTTCCAGATTGTCTAGAATCATCAAAAACTAACGAGAAATGAAGGGGATAGAACAAATCAAAATGGGCTGATTTATAGTGTCAAAAACAGAAAACTCTGTACTAATGAATAATTTTCGAACCCAATTTAGACCAAGAACCAAGTGAATTCTGATAAAATATTAAACTGAAAAGTTGAAGTAGACTCTTCAAGGATTTCAGAATGTACAAGATCATTAAAAACCAATGAGAAACAAATAAGATACAATAAATCGAAGTTGGCTACCTTGAATTGACATAAATATAAGCATAACAAATGTTCAGGTCTATTTGTGAATATCGATCACTGGAATTTCAGAAAACGCAAAACTAGAAAGTTGTAGTACACTATTTGAAGTTTTCAAAAAGTATAAGAACATTGGAATTTGGACAAGGAACAAAAAAGTTATGGACTCTTGAATTTACTATAAAGATTTATAGCAAAAAGATCACAAATCAAAGTCAATAATCGAAAGTACAAAGGACTATTTAGACTAACGATCAAGAATGAAATTAGGGTTCTAAAGAATCAATAGGTCTCTTTAAATAATAAATCAATTGATGAACGGATCGATAATCAGAATTCAGATGGGGTAAATGCATGAGAAAACACTTACCTCAATTGCGCAAATCAACTCCAAGTCTTGATCTTCTCAAATGAATTATATAAAAAATCCAAAAATAATAATATCCAAAATTTCAATTAGACTCCATCAATCGTAATAGCTTATGTGCTTCTTATCACAAACTTCAATCCCAATATCAAAATAAGCTTTTACCTCAATATAATGACCAAAATCTCAAGAGTATTTTTCCTAGAGATTCTTTGGAGGCTCTTCTGAAGTTTATGGTGCTCCTAGGATTGATAGTACATAAGTCGTTAGCCTAAGAGAAATCTAATTATATTCCTAAAACAATAAGAATTGTAAAATATACATTACGTCCCAAAATTCTCTAACTTTGTATATGGGTCAAACTAAATCCTAAATTTAAATTGGGTCATCTAATTCCAAAGATATAATCCACTTTCTGGAAAGAAAATTTTAAATTGCTTTTTAGGCCCACTATTTAATTTAATGTCACCATACGTTCTAATTTGTACTTATACAAGTATCCTAAAAAAAATTGTTCCATGTGGCCTTTTCCCAATAGAGCCACCCCAGTGTCTGGGCGATGTTAAGGTCGGTACAAAGCTCTGTACATTAGGCTGGACATTACATGCAAGGTCCGTTGTTTGGTCCGATGCCTATGTTTCCTATGCGCATCCTGCGGTATGCACCCACACGATGAGTTTGTGACAACAAACATGAGTTCAAATATCCCCCTACGAGTTTGGACCAAGATTCTTCATAGAAGTAGCCAAAGACTTCTTGAACCGACTTAAAAAGGTAAAAAAAAACTTTCCTAGATATAACAATGGCATCCAATTATATTGAATAAGAACGTGTCACAGAAATCATGAAACCATCGGACCTGGTTTACCAGCGACGTAACAAGTATCTCATAATCTGTCCCGAGACCATTTAGAATTCGGACAATGACTTTTCTTTCAGAGCATCTGCAAGACAATCTGTTTGCTTTAGGCTTTTGCTAGATAGGCCTCCATACTAGTTCAATTTCTCTAAGGATAGTCAGTAAGATGAGGATCCTGGAACTTCTTCAACCTTGCTACTTTTTTGATACTAAGAATTTTTTAGCAAGGCTCAGCCCCTGATATAATTCAGATAAAACACACAATACCTCAAAAGACGAACACGTATAAGACTGCAACCTACTCCAATTTAAACAAAAAATGAACCACCAAGATTTTGGTTCACCTCTTACTTATGATTATTACCAAAATTCATATTTGGAAACTCTTGTGCAAATATGACCATATCTGTCCGTGAATGCTTTGTTGGAGGGAATTTAATGTTTGAAAAAAAGTGAAAATAAGGGCCCAACCGGGTTCGAACCGGTGACCTCTTGATCTGCAGTCAAATGCTCTACCACTGAGCTATGGACCCCTGTTAACAATTTTCCAAGAAAGTGGATTATACAAAGTTTAGGCTTTATAATGTAATAATAACGTGGATCGTACTTTATAATGTATAATAATAACATGGATACCCTTCGTCAACATTACCTTTATAATGTAATAATAACATGGATCGTCTCATTCAATGTGTTGTACGCTCTTCTGGTAAATGTTAGGAAAAATTACTTCTTTTTTTTTATTTATAATGAGAGAGTCACGTTGATCAGTAAAGATTATGGAGGCTTTCAAGTTGCCCCCAATCATTTTTTCTTAATAAGTCACGACATGTCCGTGACTCTGTATACATGGGCATAAAGATCAAAACTAACAAATTACCTATTAAACCCGTACACATTACAATCAAGTTAAAGTAGAGCAAATCTTACACTATAACTCAACTTAAAGCAACATGCCAAGTTTAAATTTTTACAAATAATACCAAAGAAAAAATAATTAACCTACATGAACAAAGTGGTAACATTAAAGCACACAACTGGAAATAATCGCACGACCCAAAACTGAATTCAACCATCCATGAAGGTGCTAACATAGATTTTTAACAAGGCAAATTTGCAATTTTCCCCTATCTCGTACCAAAATCGAACCAAACTATCTCTGTATCCCTCAATTTTGGGTTTGATAGATTCACTACCTCCCTTATCCAAAAAAATACACCGATATCAGATGCAATGGTGCTAAATTTTTGGTTAAATGGTTAAATGAGTTAGTTGCGCTTACATGAGTAACACAATTTTCAAATATTAATGCTAAAAACCACAAACATCCCACATCGCACCACTGGTAGCCCACGTGCCCCCCCCCCCCCCCCCCACCATAGCCAATATCACACCCCTCACCCATCACACCTACCCACTTGTCACCTCCCACCCTTCCCCCGTTACCCACCACCAACCTTCACACATCCAACCATTGTTAGCAATAAATAAGGGCATGGAAATTTTCTAAGGATAGAATTGTCCCAGAAGCATATCATGGTTTTATGGTTGTTTACAATAACAATATTATGTTTAAAACCTTTCAAGTTTTATGCATATACGAAACCACAGAAGCCATATGTAGTGCACCCAAAAGGAAATAAAATGAATTAAAAATCGTAATTAATGCATTGTTACTGCATGCCTGTGATAAGGAAGCAAATGCAGGCAGCAATTAGGAATGGCAATGTATGGGAATCCCAATCTAATCCCTCCCATCTCATCCCCATTTATCTCATTGTCATATTGCCCAATTTTTTTTGGAATAATTGCATAAAATAGTCTTGTGGTTTGGGATAGTTGCAAAAAGACCCATATTTTTAGAAAAGTTGCAAGAAGATACTTGTGGTGTTAATTTTGTTGTAACCGTTAGAAAAATCGTCCAAGTTGACGAAGCGTGATATTCACTTTCTCAAAAGATGCGTTTGATATATTTTAATATATTAAAAAAACTAAATTACTCTCCCTTTTTCTATCCCACCCAAGTCCCATTTTCTTCCCCAATCCAAACAAACCCTAACCATAACCACCACCCTCACCAACCAAAACCCTAGTCGCCACCCTCACCCAGCCCCATTCACTACCACTACCGTCGATTTTGGCCACCGCCCATTTCGTCCGCCACCGCCCATTTCGTCCTACGATGCACCGTACACCTACGATGCACCAGCCCCGAAAACCCACCACAACCCCTCTGTCGTCGCCGCTAGCACCTTCATCTAGAGTTGTCAAATGGGCCGGGTGGCCCGTTGGCAGGCCCGGCCCGGCCCCTTTCATGAATAGTGCTGGCCCGGCCTTTTAGGGCCTAGGGCCTGGGCCTGGGCCAGGCTTACATTTCCCAGGAAAAAGCCCGAGCCCGGCCTGGCTCGGTTTTGGCCCGAGTTTGGCCCGGCCCGGGTCTGGCCCGGTTCAGGCCCGGGTTTGGCCCAGTTTAGGCTCCCCTCTTTACTTTTGAAATTCCACTTTTCCCCCTTTCCCCCCAATGGATTTATTCCCCTTTTCCCCCCTAAACAGTACTGAAGATTTAAGTAATGCGAAAAATAATAACACATCTTTAAGTTATTGATTTTTTTTTCTTTATAAATATAGTGGTCATGGGATCGAGTAAATTTCCAACATCTTTATGTATTGAAATTGCTGACCCCCAATGCATCGTGTACCCCACATTTGCTGTATTTTGTCAATTTATGTTACAATTTGAGTGGGCTGGAACTTAGAATCTGTTAAGGACGCTTTAATAAAGCGTCCCTAACAGCAAATTACCATAATTAAAAAAAACCCTTACCTTGAATAACAAGAAAATGCCAAAAAAAAAAAAAAAGAAAATTGGGCCCGGGCAGGCCCAAGCCCGGCCCTAAATGTTGGGCCTAGGGCCTGGGCTTGGACCGGGCCCAGATATCCTCAGAACCAGGCTCGGCCGGCCCGGTTGGCAGCCCCCTTGGCCCGGCCCCGGCCCGATTTGTTGGAGGCCCGATGGGCTTGGGCTGGGCAGGCCTAAGCCCGGCCCATTTGACATCTCTACCTTCATTAACTGAAGCCAAGTGCGATGCCACCACCGGTCCCTTCCACCCACTACAAACTCCGTGTCACCATTCCTATCATCACCCCCAACCTCTTGAATAGCCACTAGCCCCGCCATCAACCACAGCCACTTGTACAGTCGCCAAGCACGCCATCAACCCTATCCAATTGTGCCGCCACCAGCCCCACCATCAACCCTAGCCAATTGTACTACCCACCTGCCTGATTCACAAACCACAAGCCTCGAGCTTCCAAAACCAAGACCCTTCAAAAAAAACCTAGATCTATAATTAGGGTTTCGATCAAAGCCCTACCATGTATTGCTGCAGCCACTAGACTTGTCCACCACCATGAACCTGCATCGCTGCCCTCCAACCCGGCCATCAACCCCATCCACTTATGCGGGCACCACCATCTTGGTCCACCACCAAGAGCTTAGCCCTGCCTCCTGCCTCCTGCCTAATACCAACATCATTCATATAACAAAAACCCTAAGTCTTTAATTACGATTTATATATGGGGCAATTTTGACATTTTTATCATTCTATTATAGGAATTGACGGGTGCGACACATTTTTTTAGCTCAAGTGTCTTCTTGCAACTTTTGTAATAACAGGGGTCTTTTTGTCATTATCCCAAAATTACAAGGGTAGTTTATGCAATTTTTGAAAATCAAGAAAATTGCATTGATAAGAAGATATAACAAGCATTTCCAGGGGCATCCATTAAGGCTTTACAAAGTAGTTTCATGACGCTATACCGTGAAAGCACACAAAATAATAATAAGTAAAAGTGACACCAATTGAGGTAAAGTTCTTGCAAAAGTATGTAATCACAAAAGATAAGGATGTAGAGAGAGAGAGAGAGATAGAGAGATCTCATTGTAGCCTAATCTCATGCAACCAGTCCCGATATATGGTAATACGAGCATGAAATACAAAAGTTGCGAAGGATCTAGCCTCTTTTAGTCGTAAGTTTGTACTCATGTCAATGCTGCAATAATGTAGATCAGCTACTATATAACAGGTATCATATCGAATCGGTGCCACCTAAGCTGGAATATCTTCAGTGTCCATCATCTGGGAGAAGAGAAATTTTGAATTAGCAAGAATTTTGATGCGAAATAATTTCTTAGGCTTCGCCCAAGTTACTACAGTTAGAACACCCTTAGCTAGTGCTGTTGTTTGATCAGAGGCAGAAGTGGAGATTGCAGTTAATCCACAGATGATTTATATATGAAATTCCAATTCCAACTTTCAAAAGTTTTGGGTTGCTCAATCTTTTATTTACTAGTTTGCACCCGTGCTTTGCACACGGGAGCAGTTTACCTGCACCAAATAGATGTCATAATGAAACACAACAAAAAGCTTTGTTTTTAGAGAAAACTTAGAGAAAAAAAGATAAGCAAACATAAGAAAGGAATTAGATACCATGTTAAATATGCAAAAATTTATCTTTATGCTATATTCAATTTTTGTCCATCTTGAACTAGTGTCAAACACATATTCCAGATTAATTGTGAAGTGTCACTATCTGCTATTGCGTCAGATACAGACATGTCTTACTTTTAGTTTTCAAACTTGTAAACTTATCTTGGTCGCTCTCTAGGGTGAGCCAGACTCTTGGAGTCCTAGTTAAAGGCAAGAATTTAGACGGAAGCTCTATTTGTACTGCTCCAAAGTCAAGGAAACATTAAGACGAAGCATTAGACTAGAAATTTTCTCAACCGATTGAAGGACAGGTTCTCCCTTTTATGGGAACAAACCAAATTTAATCAATCAACCTGAACTGGTGTGAAGAATCATTTTTTAGCCTAAAGCAAACCTTTACATACTGATTTAAAATATTCCTGCTTACGAGAAATATAATGTCAAACATGTACAATAATGTAACCTCAAAAGAGGTAATCAGACTCTAAAGAACAATTCAAGTACAAAGCACTAACGTTAACCACCAATATGTTTTAACTGCATCAGCAGTCTAATAATTAATAAACATTACCCAAAAGGGAAGGGCCGAAGGGGGTTCCCAAATGCTGCTAAATTTCATCAATTATTGCAGATGTTAAACTCCAAGCTCTTCCATGGCTATAAACTTCTTTCTAAACCATATATTAGCTTTATTACCTAAAATGGATGGCGAAGGGGGGAAATAAGCACGAAGTTCACCAAAGAGAGCACATACACCTAAAACATAGGTATTTGATAAACATGTAGCTACGTCAAAACACAACAGATAGAATTGAAGGTGCAAAGACAATAGAGAATCTTAGCATGCAGATATTCTTTTGGGGATATTGACCCAACAAACGTTAAAATCAAAGTCAAAGAAACATATTCAAGTAGTTGAACTAATAATCAATAAGACAAAATCAAGTAATATGGGAATGTAAAGCACGTTAACTTAAGCAAGCGAATGTTTTATGTTCAAAGTTTGTATGCTGGTAACAATTTTCATATCTTATCATGGCATCACGTTAACCTGAGTATGTGTAGGTTATAAATATTAGTCCAATTCAAAGGAGTCTAATGGACATCAAAATATCTCAGAAAGCATAAGAGCTAGAAAACATCAAAATTTTGCATTGAAAGTAGGATAGCTTAATGATTTCAGAGAATACTCATTTTAGACTTAAATCAAAGACGACAATATGTGAATTCGATTGAACTTGAATCGCTTCAATCCAAGTTCGCATGAGCTCGGAATTTGTAAATGTACAAAACTGAGCTCAGGGAAAAAGAACCAAATCAAACAACAAAAGCCTTTGACACGTGGCTATCCAGCAGGCGCATGAAACCAAGTAAGGGAAGGAACATGTCAGGTTGGTTTTCAGAGATGCTTTACCCAGAATTGCCAATTAGTAGAAACTTAAAAATATGATGGCAAGCAAGTACCTGATGAAGGTAGGTAAAACGTGTCAGAATGACATCTCTTACACAATTTTCAAGAGGAAGCTAAATAAGAATGACATTTAATTGGCTAATAAAACATGTTAGAAGTAATATCCCAAACGTGTACAAACTGAGTTTTGCGATGTACAGGCAATAATCAATATATCATGAGCAATAAATAGGCAATATCAATACTAAAGAGGCAGATGTATTATACTTAACTCTTGCCTCAAATTACGTAACAATTTTTGCAAAGTGTACAACTGTACGTAATTTTTAAATTGAAAAAGGCTAAATCAAACTAATCGACTTGTATAAAAATTTATAAGAACACAATTTTAAATCAGTAGTGACATCAAATTCCCCTTGTATAATAAAATTGCGTTTAGGATTACTTGCAAGCAAATTACAGGTCGAAAGTTGAAATCCTGAAAGCTCTAGATTTCTTTGTCTTCTCTTTGTCTCTCTGCAAATCTCACTTTATCGATGAACACAAACCGACTAGTCCTTATTTCTATGAACTTGTTAGGTAACCCAAAAGACTCCTACAGGTATTTTACTGTTCGAAAGTAATCAAATTTGCGAAGATAACTTAAAACAGTAATGATATATAATACATTATTTGGGTTCTTACAAAAAGCTTACTTGTTGAAAGCGAGTATAATATAAGTGCAATGGAGTTGCAGTATAATGTAAGTGCAATGGACTTGCAGGATAATGTATAATATTTTCGTATTCATTTTGTATTATGTAGCTTAATAATCAACTTTTTTTATGTAACCAATATCAGTGTTAAATATGTAATCTGCAGCAGATGTTGGTTTCCAATCATTAATGCAGATGCCAAGGGGTGTACCAGTTGCAACAGTTGCAATAAATAATGCGACAAATGCAGGTTTATTGGCAGTAAGAATGCTAGGGGTTTGTGATGCTGCCCTACAGGCAAGGTTGATCTCTCTCTCTCTCTCTCTCTCTCTCTCTCTCTCTCTCTCTCTCTCTCTCTCTCTCTCTCTCTCCTCCCCCCTCCCTCCCCCCCCCCTCTTCCCATCCCTCTCCTCCCTCTTCCTCTCCATACAAATAAGTTCACTTCCTTTTTTAAAAAATTTACAATGATGAACTTGTTTGCATGCCAATCATTTTGCAGAATTGTTGAGTATCAAGAAAACACAAGGGATGCTGTTTTGGTGAAGGCGGATAAGCTAGAAAAAGATGGTTGGGAAGATTATCTGAACTCTTGAAGTCCAATTCTCAGCTACTCATGGGAGAACCAGTCATTGAAACTCACTCTTTGAATGACCCCTCAAACAGAAAGGTCATTATCAACACTAGACATCAGTGCAGAAACCTTCGAGATTTTTGAGCTTCTTGGGTATCTTTCAGTTTTTTCACATTGCATGCGCCATATCCCACGACTGCCAAAAAGTTGCCCACACACTGGCTAACAGCGAGGGACTAGTGTGTCTTTATACTGGTTGGAGGAGCTGTCATCTGAGTTTTCTTCTTTTGCTGCGGATGTTTCATCTTGTAGCTCTAGTTTTCCAATCAACAAACAAAAGGAAGAGTTGAAAAGCAAGTTATCTGCGTACGTGGTCTTAAAGCCAAGGCGCTTTTTTGTCGCTTAGTAAATGTACTTTTACCTAATTAAAAATAGCAACAAGCAATTTTACTTCAGCTATTTCGTTCATTTTATTCAGTTGAAACAAGTGCATATGTTACATGTGAATTAGTATTAAGTTTGTGAAGTTGAGTAGTAGTCAAGTAATTGTGTGAGTGGGTTAGTGGTCTTCTTATTATGTATTTAGAAGTTACAATAGAAGGTTATAAGAAGTTAATTGATCTAGTTATTTTCAATGGTGCAAGAAAAGAGATGATATTTTGAGTGTTATTGCATGTTCTTTCTAAGATTTCTCTATTTTATCTTCATAATTGTAAGTGTGTAAGCTTGAGTGATCCTTTGTATCTAAAGAAATTGTATCACAGCATCAGGTTAGTGGTGATAAAGGGCGTTAACCTTTGTCTCTAAGAGGTGCTATTAGAGCATAATGATTAGTGGACGCTGCAGGCATTAGTTTGTTAAAGCTGCTGCAGTTTTGAAAAACTATTAAACATGGATACCTGGTATGAGAAATTGATGTTCTCAAATTATTTAAGATTAAGGATTGTCCTTTCATTGCTTCAAAAACTCGTGAGGTGTGGGTGTGGTTGGCGAAAAAGCACATGGTAGCATCTGAAAGAAGTTCAACATTAAAAAAAAAGGAACATTGAGTGTTACATAAGGCCATCCATACAAATATAGATATACATCAGAGATTAAAATCTCCAAGTAACTTTGGCAAATTATCAAGGTTATTAAAAATCTCCAAGTAATTTTGGTAAATTATCAAGGTTATTGCTTTTAACCATAGACGAATCCACAAATGTAGATTGTGAAAACTTGAGGCGAAAATTTTAATAAGAGATGAAAAAGAGATTCACGCTTTCAAAGCCGAAGAAATGGAAGAGACTAAGGTGGAAGAGACTAAGGTCGAAGAATTTCAAGCTTCTGAAGGCAAAGACGAAGTTGAAGAAAGGGGGGAGGACGAGATATAGTGACGACAATTTTCGAAATGAAGAAATGGATGAGAGCATTGGAGGGGTAAAAAATTAAAGCGTTCAAGAAATGGACATCCAGTATAACATTCGATTTTTATGCAAATGAAAAAATGTGTTCGACTCCTTCTTAGTAAATGAAGAGTCACAATTCCAAAAAGTAGCAGATACATTTCATGTGATAAGAACATTGAAATTGTGCTTGAAGAATGTGTCATTAAGGTTGATCTTTTGGCAAATTATGCTGATAAATGTTATTTCGACAAGTTTGTTATACTTGTGAAGGAAAATAATTTCGTAAAAAATAAAGAGTATTATCCTTAAATTGGGGTGGAGAATATGTTGGAGTAATAAAGGTTGGGTGAACATTGAGACGTTCTTTGATCAAGTAGAGCCTCAAGAAATGTCTCAAGATAATATTTAAGATTCAATATGCACAAAAGCGGTGAAGAAATGTCATAGGTGTAGTATGAAGATGATTCACATGCGATACACATTATAAGAGATGACAAAGAAAGTTGTTGTTAATGGAATTTAAGACAAAGACCATTAATTGGTACTTATCAAACCCCTCAATAATGACTGATGTTTGGAAACATCAATCAAGTTTAAACGGAGGTGTTGAAACATTAATTGATTTATTTCTTTAAAGTGGTGATTAGCGTGGCATGGTAGGGGTCATTAAAATGTGTATCAGTGGTACATATTTTGATACACATTTTACAAGTGCATTACTCGTTAGTTTATGAAGTTATGGTCTAATAATTGTGTTACTAGTGGATCAATGGTGTTATTATTACACTTTTAGGAGTTACAATAGAAGGCTAAGAAAGGCACAACTATCGAGATAGGTCCCTAATATTTAAGCAGGAATCCGGACCTCGCCAATTAAACACTTACTTTTTATGGATGACGCGAAGATTTTCACCAAACTCACCAAAAAGTCTTGCTGGTGTATACAAAATACCTTGAGAGATACTGCACAGAATCAGGGCAGCAAATTAATCAAAGCAAATCATCCAATACTCTGAGTGTAAATGCTACCCCAGAGGAATCAAAGAATATAGTTGTCACACCCCAAAAATTTCGAAGCGTTAGACAATCATTACACCCCAAAAATTTCGAATCGTTTGACAATCATTCGATCGATAACTTCATCATAAGGATAACTTTAATTCAATAAACAACCCCAATATATATAGGACCGTATCCATTGCTAGCGCTAGCAGCGCTAGCACTGTCCGCTATATAAACACGGCCACGTCCGCTACATTATGTAGCGGACGGCCAAACAGCGCTAGCAACAGTGCTAGCGCTAGCAATGGATCACCATCCATATATATATATATATATATATATATATATATCAGAGCTTCTATGCAATAATTCAAATTCTCATAAATAAATGTTCTTAGATGAAAAGGTTAAATTTAAGTACTCGAGAAGGTGAAGTAAACAATATTTTCCATTGCAGGGGCTTAACTAAACAAAACAATTAAAATATGCCAACTTCTTATCCAGGCTCTAAATCATCCCCAAGTAATATACTGATGATTATTATTTGCAGAAGAGAGCTTTTGAAAGTTCAGTCCGGTCACTCAAGATTTAAACGGAGTGATTACAAACGATTTACAAATTTGTTATAATATCAATACAGGAAAGAGCTTTAACTTAATCCCCTCGATTAGTTATCAATACAAACACTTTCAAATACAATGTAAACAATTGAGATGATATTGAACATGAGTAATTACAAAGCCACACATGCAGTGTAGGGTAACACTTAGCGAAGCCACAAAGTCGATGCTCAATAACACTTAGCAAAGCCATATATGCAGTGCTCAATTACAATGATAACTACATATGCATATGTATACTAGCTAATCCATCAAGGTATTAGCCTGCGTCTCCCGTAGTAAATAGATCATCCTTATAATGCCCCCAATACAGACCATCTTTGCAATGCCTCAATACACTATTTCATGTCATATTGCAAAAAAACAATAATCGCTAAATTAACATATAAATTGATGCTCGATGGGTAATAAATGATGAACATCGATTAGAGTAGTGCATTCTCGTACCAAAAGATAACATAGTCCAATGATAATTGATAAAAGCATACGAGATCAAATCTGATGAATTGTTTCGGATAGAAATCTCTTACATTCGTCACAAGTTATGCTAAGCTAAGCTAAGCAGCTTCAATCCGAATTCTTCTGAATCAAAATAAATTGAGCAATTCCATGATCAGATTACATTCTAGCCCTACAATACCATAAACCTAGTACCAACTACTTAAACACTGTTCACTCTAACTCTCAAAATAACCAAACTAAAGCAGACCCCACAAATGATCAAACCTGGCCAGAATACTCCACACACTCCTCAAGAGTTAATAATAACCCAAAATTACTAATAAATCCTTATAAAAAAACTTTTAAGGCTTAAAACAACAGAAAAAGTAAAATATCAATTTTCTAAATTTTTGAATATTTTCCAGTTACAAATGATTTATTTAAATGCAATAAAAGTCCATAAATGGCCATAATAATTTCCAACTCAAATCAAAGTTCCATAATATTTATAATAGTCTTATATCATAAATTAAAATTATAGACACTGAAATCATAATTTAAAAAATATTAAAATTAATTTTAAATTATTCATTTTGCAGAAAACCAAATGCGATACAATTAAAGATAATAAAAACAACCCTGAAATTGCTCAAACTTAATTGGGACTTCTCTATACTATAAAAACATTACTATAATTTTTTCAAAATTTAATATGAATTTTAAAGACTCAAAACAGATTTTAGAAAAGTCAAACTTGTAAAAATTATTTAAAATACTAAACAATTTCATAAAAATATGAAAATTTGCCAGAAATTATAATATAGCCTAAGGTACCCTATTGCAAATTCATGTGCTAAAGATATCTATGCATTTCCCACGTACGCACCAAACACAAACATGTGCACATGGTACACCTATGCAAGCATAGTGTACCGCTATAATGCACAAACCTACTTCTTCTTCTTCCTTTCTCTCTCTAGCCCACAGTCCTCTTCCCATACATAAACGCCCACGCAAACACACACCTGTACATGCACTCCCTACACAAGCCACGCATCCATACATAGATTTTTAATCACACACTTCTTACACACACACACACACACTCTCTCTCTCTCTCTCTCTCTCTCTCTCTCTCTCTCTCTCTCACTCTCTCACTTACTCACTTTACACACACACAGAACAAAACCCGCACGTGCACGTGCGCACACATACACATACTGCACTATACACACACTTACACTAAAATCACACACAATACACATACCGATACAAACTAATTTCACTCACACTCACTAAAATTCACACACGCGCGTGTGCGCATGCACGCGCACACACAGATAACCTCACGGCAAACCATGGCCGCCCAACTATACACACAATTCACAAACCACACCACGCACACTGCACACATAGTTTTCACTCACTTTACACCACACTCATGACACACAAACACACACTCACGGCATGTAATACCCAGCACCTATAATACGGTTTTTGGTGATCCTAAAATTTTAGTTAATTCTATAGCCGGTAATAAACATTAATTGGAGTCTTTAACAGCAATTATCGCCAACTGTATTGATTGTAACCTTTAGCGATAATATATAATGTTCTTAAGTTGCCAATGAATGAGGTGGGGAGAATCTGAAGCTCAGAACTTTTCATTTGTCGATAAAATTTTTATTTTAATCTTAATCTAAAGAGTTTGTGGTCTTTTGAGAAATGTGGATGAAGTGGTGAAAATAACTAAGTATGAGGGCATGTTAGCAAGTATTAGCATTAGTGCAACCATATATAAGAGCCTTTCGGGGGTGCCTCTTTGACGTGAAAGTCAGAAAGAGAAAGAGAGAGAGAAGCAACACATAGGTAAATCCCTAATATTTCCTCTCAAATTTTGGCCATGTAATTGGGTGTTTTAGGTATGATATTGTGTGTGAATCAGTGTATATTGTGTGTGTTTCAGAGGATGAAATATGGGTGTGTTTGAGAAGAAGGCTGTTGTAGAGCAGCATAAGAGTGGTTTTTTTATTTTATTATTATCATATATCTTCTGTATCATATCCGATTGATGCAATTTTGCACTTTTTGAACTCTGTTGTGTTCCTTTTAAATTTTCAGTTTTGAGTTTTCTCAAAATCTCACGTTTGCATATTGAAAAATGATCTTAAAGTCAATTCACCATAGAAGTCTAGAATTTTGGTTTCTGGCAGCCATTTCAATTTTTCGTAGTAAATTCATTATTCATGGGTTTTTTGTGAACTTCATATTTCTGAGAATATAAGAAAGTCATCTTCAGCTTTGTAGTTTTGACTTTTCTGAGATTTGTAGTATCTCTGCTTCAAAATAACCATTGAACAAAACTGGTTTGAGAGAAATGTTTTGTTTCTATTAGCCATTTCAATTTGCCATATAAAATTCATTACTCATTGGATTTTTATGATCCTTATATTTTGAAAAACCTCAAAAAGTCTGATTTAACTTTGTAGTTCTAAGTTTTCTAAGATTCATTATGTTTATACCTCAAAATGGTCAATGCACAAAACTAAGATTTGCTGAAACATTCTGTTTCTAGAATTACTTATTAGACATTGCTCAAAACTTTTGAAGCCATTTCTAAGGATAGTTGGGCAAAATATAAAACTAAAACTTCCTCTATTTTTGTGAAACCTTTGATGTAGGATTTTCTGGTATTTTTCTGGGCATGCAAAGAGCCTAAAATGATTTTATTTTTAAAACAGGTCTTTGAATTAATTGGCATAGTGAACAAAATTATTTTTAGTTAAAAATTTTACAATGATCTGATCTTATTGAGATGCTTGAGTATCTAAAATTTCATGGCATTTTGGCACCATTTGATATACTTTTGAATAGGATCTTTAGCATTCAATTTAAGGAACGATTTGAGGTTCTGAACGAAAAAATTTCAAAAAGCTCTTTTTTGTTTGAAAAGCCCACCTAGTAGTTTGAAAGAGTGTTTTGAGTTAGTTTTAGGAGTCCAGTGGTATGTTAGGCTTTGGGGCTATTTGATAATTTGGCAAAAGTTCAGGGGAATTTTGGTAATTTCACTCATTTGAAAAAATTTCGTAGTCAGACATTATTGAGCGTCAAGAATTGAGACAGAATTGAGACTTGTATGGTTTATCGTTTAGGTTCAATAGACAAAAGCTAGGACTAGCTTTTGAGTAAGTACCAGAATCAGTTGTCGAGCCAGGTAAGTCCTCGTGCCATGTTCCTGCGCACAACCTATTTTCCAATATATGTATATGTATACATGATTTTACCAAATGAAAGTTTTAAGTATTTGTTATGCTTATGCTGTTGTGAATTTGTTTGATAAGAAAAATGAATTAAAAATAGAATGGAATGTTTATATGAGTAGTGTTTTAAAGTTGGCTTATCTTGAATGAGACGATATTTTTGGCTCGGTTGTTGTGCCTCATATTCATGGAAAAAATTTGGATTATGACTCCCGGTTGATGAGACGATACGTTGATACACAATACTATTGCTCATGGTTTGTCCATGCATCCACAATAATATGTATCCCGGGCAGATGAAAGATTGTCGTCCCAGGGGGAGGGGGCCTTATACCTTGACTGAATAATAATTTATCCCGGGTGGAGTAAAGATTGTACGCTGACCACAGCATAACTAAGTTATGATGGACGGTGATAGTTGCTAATGAGCCTTCTTGATGTCATACTCCATTTATGAGAATTTTGGATGAATTGCTTTCATAAAGTGAGTGTGTGTGTGTGTGTAGTATCTCCTGTGAAAATATTTACGAGTTTTAAATCGAAGAAACCATGGCATGTTTTATAAACCTCAATACTTATTTTAGGAATATCGTATGTGTACTTACTGGGCCTAAGCTCATTCTTTTGTAAATGTTTTCCGGTGATTACTTAGATGAAACTGACATCCACGAGGGTAACGAGGACAAACTCACGGGAGATGGTCATCACAGACTTAAGCGTCTTAGAGCAATCTTAATCTTTAAATGACATCGTAGTGTAAATTTATGTTTTTTGAAAATTGGTTGGAGCATTGATCTCCATGGAGTTAATTATATAATTGAAGTTATTTATGACAGTGGAGCAAATATCTAAGTGAGGCTCTTGATAGCCAATTTATTGATATAGAATTTAGCAATTTGGAATGAATTCTGAGTACAAGTTATAGTAGGTCTTGCAAAGCCCTGGTGGAGGCTAGGCCTGCGGCCGGTCACAGGCCTAACTTGTGGGCTCACTTGCTTGTAGGTTTCGGTCGTGACATGGCAGACCCTATCCCCTGCCCCTACACACACACAGAGAGTTCACGGCCACCATGGCTGCCCCTTTACACACATCACACAGCCCACACCCCTCAGGCATACCCACCTACTCACAGAGAAACTCTTCACACATATAATACACACACATACACATCTCTATAAACGCACTAAAACACTGTAAGAGGAAGCTTACTGGAAATCGAACCCATTTGTCAGATTATGACACAAATGTCTCATTCAGCCCCCTCTCTTCCTCACTTTTTCTTAATCAGATTGTAACCGAAAATGATATAAACTCAAAAAGCTCAATTTCATTCTGTTTCTTCTCCCCTGTTCGCTCTCTAATTCGACTTTCCAATACTAAGGGTTGACAAAATAAAAAAAAAAGTCAGATTAATATCATATAATTATCTTAAAACCCCTATTGAAACAAATTTTTAACTGACTCCCTTTTAGTTTCATTAAATGCCTACTGTACCCAGCTTTACTACTTTACAACTTCCAGTTAAAAATGTCGCTAAAGGTCGCCCATAATTTTGCTTATAAAATTCAACGTTAAATGATGCTTACAAATGGAAGTGCTCAGCAGTTGGATGATAGCGCACAAGATAAAACTACTGCCAAAGAAATAAAATTGTCAGCTAGAAATTTTCAAGGTTCGGAGTATTATAATAGCATAATGGATGGGATTCACACCAGATAACAATTTTGGTAAATATATTGGAAGCGCGCTTGACATCCAACAGAAGAATGTTCTTCCAAGAACTTATTGAAAAGATCAAAGATCAAAACAAGATGTGCTGGCTGAAAAGGGTACGTCCTTAAATCATCTATGCTAACCTCCACTCTAACATAGACACTTATATCATATGTGCTAACCTCCACTCTAACATACCATATGTAAGTTTGTCTTTTCCCAACATACGTAAGTAAGCAAAGTAACTCAATTCTTGGCAGATTCTCGTGGTCAAGTAATGAGAATAAGAAAAGGATACATTGGCTCAATTGGAGTACACTCTATCCGCCTAAAAACCAGGGGGCTGGGTTTAAAGGACAATGACATCTTCAACAAAACACTCCTAGCCAAAACAAGCTCGAGACTACAGGCCGAACTTGGAAGCTTGATTGCCAAAATTCTCTTAGGAAGATATTATACTCAATTAGACTTCCTCAGTAGTCCCGAGCGAGGAAGTTTCTCTTGGGGATAGAGAAGTATCTTGGCAGGTCATTTGGTCGTCATTTATAGACTATGATGGCAGGTACGCACTGGATCGCAAATCTCGATATGACATGCTGACTGATTCCCAAGTAGGGATGGCAAACCAAATATAAATGATACCAATGTTTCCAACCCTCCCACAAAGTGAACCACCTCATATGAAATTGTTTTTTAGGATGAAAGCCTGTTGCAAGAACTTTTCTTTCCTCATTTGATTGGTGACCAATAGGTATGGAAGTACACGCCATCTGGGATCTATTATGCTAAAACTGCTTATCATATGCTCTACCAACAAAGAATAATGGAGCTACAAGATGAAGGATCCTTACATGGAAACTGTTTAGTGGAAAATAAGCTCTAGCATAAGGTCTGGTCCTTGTCTGTCCCCCTTAAAATGAGCTTCCTTATATGCAAACACTACGGAATCGTCTACCTATCCAAACAAATCTCCGATGATTCAACATTACCCAAACAAACTTGTGCCTTTTGTGCTTAAATAAGCCGAAAACTTCGGACCATCTATTCATCACATGCCCCAAAGTTAGACCAGTTTGGTTTCGAGGACCAACTGGCATCAAAACAGATGCCATAAGCTCTCTGTTTCGGGAATGGCTCATTGCCGGCTTGATGGAACCAAACACCAGAGCAAATACCTTAACCAAATAATTTCTATTCTAACAATGCTTTAATGCATATGGACAGATAGGAACCAACAAATTTGACAACTAAATACTTTTAACCATGGGCTTGTTATTCAGCGTATTAATATTCAAACCACTAGCATAAAGGCTTTCGCCTCCAAAAGTCAGAACACAAGACTGGCACCCATAACCCTAATGATTTAGAACCTCCCCATATAATACTTGACAATCCACAGTTATGCACGTGATGTAATCTAGACCAGTGACTTTGTGCATCATGGTAGTATGTTTTGACAGGAACCTACACAAAGTAGGTGTAGGCTTTACTTGCCTAAGTCATCTTAATCATCGGTGTAGGTCGGCTGTATTAACCACTTTGGCACCAGACTGGACGAATGCATACGCAAAGGCTTTACTGACAGTAATAAATCAGGCCAAAAGATGAATTTACTTCATATAAAATTAGTTACTCACTCAAAGTCTTTACTTTCTTGGATGACAAATACTAAAGACATTATAGATACTGTGGCACCAACAGTGTACGATGTCTGTTTTATAGTTACCAATATGCACTACTTTAGCATTGGCAAGGCCACAACCCTACAAATGAAGGAGGGCAGATCACTCTTGCATGTCATGACCGAATTGCTGTACATCAGGATTGAGTAAATGAGTTTTGTTGCTATGAGATCTAACAATCATGTTTTGTGTGAAATAAGAAGAACTGTAAGCAAGTATAGGATGAATGTATGTTGTCTCACTAACGCATGATATATATAGTCTTGTAACTATTATATAAAGTTAGAATGGCTTGCTCTGGAAACTTCCTTCACAGCATCATCCGAAAGTCCACTACCCCCCCTTTTTGCCTTTAAAGTTTCTGCCTCTTTTGAACTTTCAATGCAAATCTCATTATCTACTAGAAAAGAAAAAAAAAAGGCTATAAAAAGCTAATTGGCTTAGTCATTTGTATGATGAAAGAAAAGAGAGAAAATTTAGAGTATTATTGTGTTCTTTACCCAATATATTTCCATAATTTAGAGTGTTATTGTGTGCTTTATCCAAGATATCTCCATTGTCTCCTCATATTTCTGACCATGTGAGCTTCAGTGACCTTTGTCTCAAACATTGGTTTCTTTTAAGTGCCTTTTTATTGGTACTTCTATTCCACTTGTAGTTAAATATGTAATCTATAATCATTGAAGTTGATTTTTTTCCTCTAGTTTCTAATTACCTTTATGAACCAAAGGTTGGGGTTGCCTTTCGGCAAAAAATTAAAGGGGAATTTGAGGAATGAAAAGTTGCAAAATGAGCTCCAAGAAGAAACAACAGGGTTTCTTCTAGGCTTCAGATTTTGAGGGCACGGAGGTGTCTGAGGATAATTCTAACTTAGGCATTATGGATGTGTTCAGCAGGGACCCTAATTCTATAGGTCCTTCTACAGATGGTCGATCAGAAAGATACTAATGATGAAGCTTCATTGTGGTTGTTCTTTGTCTGTGTTTGTATTGGGTTGGAACATAAGCATTTTTGCAGTACTGGCGAGATTTATTTTACTTTCGGTGTTGTTGCATAGTATTTTGAATAATGTCTGGTTTAGGGCTTTGGGTCCGAGGGTCTTAATGTTTGGGAAGGGGTGCTAGGTGGATTTCAGGAATGATGTATGTGGTTAAAACCTTATTCCTCCCCCTGCACCCCCCACTCCCCCCCCCCCCCCCAACACCCCAAACTTTATTCATTACTTTGCAATGTGTTAGGGAAATGTGGAGGAAAACCTCATGATTTAATTCGATCCAGAGAAATGTTTTAAGCCACATAAAGATTGTTTATTTATGGTGAAATATGAACAATCAAATTATGTCGCCAAAGACCAATTTGCTTACATAATGCTTTGCTTGTTTATTGTTAACACTGTATTAAGCTTTCAAAAGGATTTGAAATTCTTCCCGATGAAACGATGCCTCTTACTTTTGATAAAGCTATAAGAGTACTTTCACTCTCGAACCTTTTCCTTAACACATTCTCTTATTAATCTCCTTGTGTGATCCTTTTTATTAGAAGTACGTGAGATTGTTAGCATGCCTAATAGGTTACAATTTGTGAACATGAGCGGCTTGTTTGTTTGGTATATGCATAAAGCTTGCTTAAGCTTTCCATTATTGATCTTTCATGCTTGGTTATGAGTCATGCTTGGTTTTGAGTCAAAACATTTTTATTTTGATATATCAGATTTGAACAGATCCGTGATGCATGGTGGTGGATATGGTGATCGTTGTGGTGCTGGGTCTTGTGAGGCTAGTGGTTGTAGGTGTGATGGTGGCTTTTTATGTGTTGAATTGCAAAGGCGGTGCGCCGGTAAAATGAGGGGAAAGAGCGAGAAGAGCCAACGGAAAGAGGAAAAAAGAAGAGTGAAAAGAAAAATAACAAATAACGTACGTGTTTGTGAGTTTCTTTTTTGTATTAAAAAATTTGCCTATGAAAAACAAGTATGCCTATAATATGTACAGCCTATGAACAAAAAGCAAGTATCATAGCAAGGTTTTAAAACCAAAAAACCAAGATTGCAACGGATGAGGCACAGTTGCGACCAATGAGTCTGAAAGACTTCAGCAGTAACTATTCACTGCAGCGGATGAAACATCGGTTGAAGCCTATGGAGATATCAATTATTGCCTAAGGACTAATAGAGATATTGGCTATAATTCATATCTCCATGGGCTTCAACCGATGTTTCATCGGCTGCAAAAAATAGTTGCTGCTGATGTCCTTTAGACTCATTGGTCGCAATTGTGCCTCATCAGTTGCAATCTTGGGTTTTTGGTTTTAAAAACTTGCTTTGATACCTGTTTTTTGTTCATAGCTTGTGCATATTACAGCCTAACTGACAATTAATGGAGCATTCAGAAGCCAATTCTGCTAAAAATAGTTATCGATGGGCAAATTTGTTAATACAAAAGGGGAAAAAAGTCACAAACACGTCACATTATCTGTTATTTTGTTTTTCCTTCGTCTTTTTTCCTTTTTCCACTTTATTTCTCGCTCTTTCCCTCATTTTATCTGCACCGCTTCAGCCCAGCAGCACCACCTTTGCCATTTTGACAAATAAACTGCCACTATCACACCTATAACCACCATAAACTACAACCATCACACCTATAACCACCATAAACCGCCACCATCACACCTACAACCACCACACTCACAACAACCAGCACCATAATCATCTTGATATCCCCCACAATCACAGATCTGTTCAAATATGGACGAACACAACAAAGATTCGTGATTTCATCGACATCGTCACCCAATCGCCACCTATTGGCTATTCTCATCGCTATGCTGCCTCTAGCAGCACCATTATCGACCCAATCACCAGTACCTCGCGGTCGTATATCGTCCCACCCACCAGCATCTACCCACTCGTTGGTCCTTCACCAATTGCGAAAAAAGCAGGACAACACCACCAATACCCATCGAGGATGAATTTCGGCCTACCACCACCTTCAGTCGTGTAATTGCCCATCACCAACCACTCCCAGCCACACAAAACCCACCACCATTCCCAGCCACACAAAAACCACCACTCACAGCCACACAAAAACCACCACTCATAGCCGCACCCACCACTAGTGGTTATCATGACACCATCCATCGTCGATAATCCACCACCATACCCTTCTCATGGTAGCACACCACAATGATTAGCAGCAGCGACATCAGTGTAGACACCTCATTTCTAGTAGGCCTTAATTACTTATTATGAGCTTTGTTTGTATTATTTTAATCTAGACTTAATAGTGTTGGCCTTGTTTTAATTGTTTGTTTGAGTCTAGTTTAGTAAGTTCAGTTTAGTTGGTCCAGTCTTATTGGTTAGTCTAGTTAGTTTGAGGTTAACCAATGTTAGAGTCTAGATAGGATAGGGAGTCTAGTAGTTGAATTTGCATTTATTGGTTTTCATCTATTTTATCTTAATCATGTGGGTTTAGTTAAAAGATAGTCTACTCCTTCTAGAGTTGGAATTCAAATTAAATTAAAAAGAATAAGGATTGCCAATTGGTCTCCTATTATAATTCTTGTACTCCTAAACCTCTATAAAACATCCCTAGCCAGCCTAAAAAAGGGACAGACACTTAGAGAGAGAAAAACCCTAAAAAAAAGAACGATTAGATAAGAAATACCAACTTGTTGTCTTTAGCACATACATAAAAAAAATTGACAAGCTCTAACTATCTAACAAGATATCCAATTTAGCCGATTCAAAAGTGTAACACCCCATTAAAATTTTCAAGTACATTAATTTATCGCAGACAGTTATTTTTTGGACTTTTTTGTAATATTAAAAAGTTTTGGGGAGTTTTGGTAAGTTTCTTGTTATGGTTGTTCCTAACCCATTCTGGTTGCACCCAAGGGCCCACTAGGGGTCTTATTTTGCACGACACGTCGACGTTATCAATGGTTAATTTTTCAACACATTGAAACTCTCAAAGTGCGCACGTCCAAATCACGTGCATTTTTCACTTTGTAGGCCTCATGTGAGACTTTGGTGCCAATTATTTTACGTTGGCGCGACTCACAATAGCACGCTCGTCACGTCGTGACCACTAAACCCCATTTTACCCAAAACATCGACAGACGACGCACTTGGGGACAAGGGGTCTGGCCATGGCCTCCCCTATGGGTCGGCCTCGGCCTCCCCCTAAGGGTTGACCTTGGCCTTCCCCCCAGGGGTTGGTCTTAGGCCTTCCCCAAGTTGCCCACTTTTCTCGCAATGCCCATTTTTGTACGTTTTTCACTATGTTGATGCAACTCACGATAACAGGCTTGTCGCACCTCGACTACCCAACTCGTCATCGTTCATCAAAATACCCAAAACACAAACCGTCGGCGTGCCCTAATTCCTACAAGAGGGGGAGTGGCCTTGGCCTCCCCTTTGAGGGATGTCCTTAGCGTTGGCCACCCCCTAGGGTCGGCCTCACCCTCCCCAAGGGGGTTGGCCTCGACCTTCCCCCAAAAGTTGGCCTTCGGCCTCCCCTTCCATGCACATTTTTCCTTATAAGGTCATGCGTCTCCGCGATGCCCACCAGTACTGGCACACAGACCTCGCGACGTCCATCACCCACGACAGCGTACTACCTCCGCGATGCCTATCGCCTAAAGTCACGCGCTACCCCCGAGGACCCTTCACCTACGGTCGTGTACCCCCATTCCCAACTTCATCATTTTAAAAGATCGCCTTCATCATTACCTGTATAACATGCACACTTGGCTCACGCCCCGTTTTCGGGACACTCGCCGCGCCCGTGCAACTATTCCATAACATGTGCCCCAGCACCAGGTATTTTCTCGTGGCGGTCGTCGCGTCCGTGCGTCACTTTCATAACATGTGCCCTGGCACCAGGTATTGTCTCACGACAGTCGTCGTCACGCCCATGCGCCATAATCAATGTCTCATGATGTTGGCATCGTGCCCATGTCCCACAATCATGTCTTGTGCTGTAGGCACCGTGCCCATGCGCCACAATCATATCCCGTGCCGTTGGCATCGCGCCCATGCACCACAATCATGTTACATGCCTTCGGGCACCACACTCATTCACCACACCATGCGCCCCTGCCATGGATGTGGAACATGCTTCGACCCACTTTTTGGAGTGTGCAGCATTTCGAGGGGCTCCGCTTCTAGTGCTCAGGCACGAGGACCCTTCGTAGCGGGATATGCTCGTTACCACAAAGCTATCGCCGCCTGGGGTGACTTGCATAACACTAGGCACTGAGCTGTGACCATGTCCACTCACGTTACTGGTGATCATTGGCTCCCCCAAGACAATGACCCTCGGGTCACTAGGGACGAGAGCAAGTCTTTGGAGGGCATCTTACCTAGTCCACCTGGATGTTGGTCACAGGGGCCACCCCTCACCGCTGTCAAGTTCTCTACGCGTTTCTTAACTTACACTTGTGGGATTTACTAAGAGCTTGGACCGGTGGCTGGGGTAACGGGCTTACTTTGATCATGTCGTCACAGTGTGGTCAGTCTTCTCATAGAGGTAGAGCGATGCTATGTGGGGCAAGCAGAGCGAATTTGGGAACCAGTAGTCCAACAGAGAACCGGCATTTTTGGACCCCCTGGTGACGTGTCACTCCCTGGGGACTACACGTGGCATTTGATGACATAAGCATACCTTTGTCTATAAATAGTGAACTTTGGACTTCATTAAAGGGACTTTTGCTCATTCTCTCAAAATCACTTTCTCAATCTAGAAGTCAAGAGCTCTTGGATTATAGAGAGAGAAACACAATTGGACCATAGCATTGGACCTAGACTTGGACTGTCGTCTGTCAGCCTTGTTCGTCTCAGCATTGTCTGTCTCAGCGTTGTCTTACTGCCACTCCTCACAACCTATTTGGGAAGCCTTGCTCTCTACCCTTACTCCACCCTCACTGTCTCTCACTTTGCACATTTTGAAGCTGACTCGGATTGCAGCCTTTGTGGCACCTCCACGTGGGTACGAACTCACTCTCCTTGGCATCATTATGACGACTATACTGGGGAGGTGAGCATAGTATTGCAGTCTACCTATCTTCCACACTTAAGCACCATGCCTGTACAACAGAGAGCTATCAGGACAACCAGCCAAGGCCTCATTCCCACTGTGTAAGAAAAAGACCATCTCGGCGACTAGGAAGAGATCAGTGCCGTATGACTCCAAGACCAGCCACCAACCACTGCACCCGATGTACAAGTGGTTGTCAATGCAGCCATCCAGTAACTTACACCCACCATAGCCAACCTGCAAGACTCTCAAACCATTATGATGGCCGCCATCATGGAAATGCAAAGATCCATACAGGCGTTGGCCTCGCAACAATCCATTCTACCAGTCCAGCCTTCAAGACCTGGGCTGGCTCTTGACGCCGCTCAGGCCCCAGTGTCGTGACCATTGCCGCCTCGATCATCCAGACCTTTGGCAGTAGGACTCGCGACATCCTCACCGCCCATAGCTAACGTACCTCCTTTTACGGTGCCATCCCGCAGACCATAAACAAACCTCGGACTAGTGTTGTAACATATGATTCCTGTTGTTACACCTCAACATATACCAACCCGAAGCTCTTTCGAAACCCACGACTCTATTAAGATGGATCCCAACCCTTACCAAATGAACATCACCAAACCACTGACCAAGTGGTAGACATGTCTCGCCCACCCATCCATGCCCATGTACAATTGCCACCATCAACCCCTATCATGTATCAACCCTCCATTATCCCGCTCACCAAGTTACCCCATTCGGGAGCTTGGGGGCTCGCGGCACCCCAGCCAACAACCATATCCTGACCGGTAACAAGGAAACATCCTCAACTATGTCATCCGATCAGACTTGGAAGCACTTATCCACCGCCTGTCGAGGAATTTTGAACCAGACTCCCCAGCCTGGCTGACAGGCCAAGCCCCATACGCCAATGACATAGCCATCAGACCCTACCCCCTCAAGTACAAGCAACCAACCTTTGTGCTCTTCAACGAACATGAGGGCAATGTTCGTGAACATTTGACAAGATTTGTAGGCTTGTTGGAGCAGTATGGTACGGGGGACAGTTTGAAGTTAAAGGAGTTTCACAAGTCCCTCACAGGTTGGGCTTATACTTGGTACTACCAGATCCCTGCGGGCACTATCCATTCATGGAGCGACATGATCCAGCTGTTCTTGGACAAGTTCCATTACGAAGCTGAACGGGTCACTATTGTTGATATTGCTGGCATACCCCAGAATTTGGGGGAGGACTTAAACAAATACGTGCACCGCTTCTATCTTAAGTGCCTCGAGTGTATGGACTTCAGCAAAGATGAGACATTGGTTCCAATATGCATCAAGATGATGAGTGATGTATACCGGGTACATATTGAAAACTTGCAGTTAAGGTCATGGGGCCACCTCAAAGAGATAGCCCACCACACTTACGAGTCGGTCGGTCCCGTCAAGCCATGGAAGCCTCGCTCGCAGAATGCACTCCTTGCCACGACAAATGCCTCCAACACTCAAAACAACAACAATAGCAGCAACAGCAACAACTACAGTGGCTACAAGCATCAGTTCCAAGAAGGGGACCGATGCCCTGACAAGCGAAGGCAGCGAGAGCCTGCCCCTGACTACCTATACGACTTAAATACAGTGAAAGACCTTCTGGCAGACTGGGTAGCACATGACACTAACTTCTAACTGCCACCAATAAGGACTAACATCACCGAAGTGGATAAAACCAAGCCCAATTACTGCCCCTACCACTGAGTCGTCGAACATCACCTCAAGCATTGTAATGGGTTATGAAAGATTTTTGCAAGAAAGGTTGTTGCAGGCAACCTCAAACTATGAAAGAATAATGATGTTCGTGGCCACCCTTATCCACCACATGACAACAATAGCAGGGAGCATCAGGTGCTCATGGCCATCACTAACCAACTTAAATTTCAAAGATCACATCGTGTGCACCTTCAGCTAGTCAGTCGACGTCCTCACTCAGGCAAATGACGAAGATCAAAGGTTTCTTTGACGAAATGGGATTTTCACCCGCCGCTAGAAGCTATCTATCGAACTGCCTGATCGAGGTCACCACCAGCCTCGGTCTCGAATACTTCGCTGCTCAAGCCGAACTTTGATATATCACATCCACTGCATTGTTTTTCTCAAATGAAGACTTGTCGCCAGTTGAATATCATAACTGCTGTTGTTCCTAGAGTGTACAATCAATGGCATGGGCATTCGTCATGCCCTGGTGGACTGTGGTGCCTCAGTCAATATCATACCTCTCATTATTTTGCAACGGGCTAGCATTCTCGTGAGAAAGATCATACGCGACCCAATCAAGATCGCCGACTTTGGGCAGGGTCCCAAATCGACCCTCGTCCATATCACTGTCGACTTCATGGTCGGAACCTTCCGTCACGACACCACATTCCACGTGATAGACAATGGGCCAGCATTTCACCTCTTACTTGGCCGACCGTGGATTCATATCAATAAAGATGTTCCCTCAAGGTACCATCAGTGTGTGAAACTGGTGGCCGGTCCTGTGGGACGTGAAGTAGCAATGACAATCCAAGCCACCAAGGCCCCCTTTGAATGCGCCGAATCATACTTTGCCAAGGCCTCCTTCTTTATCGAGCTTGCTGAGGATGGTGAAAGTGCTACTCACATCCACTTGACCAAACTGCCAAACTGGGATGAGCTGTGCAGAAATAAGCCTCCCAAGTCCAAAGCCAAGAAGAATAACAAGAACAAAGGGTCGACCTCTATGACACCATCTGCTGTCAACACCAACTCCCCTCCTGCATCCCTAAAGTCCAAGAAACAAAAGCCTGAACCAACCTTCCAACGCATCGTAAGAAATGGCAAAGTGATCTACAAATTATGATGGTGTGCGGGGGCTCCAGGTGGTCCGTCATTTGACCGCCTCGACCCTGACCCACCCATGGAGATTGAATGGTGTTGTGCGGCCTAACATTGCTCGCCAGACCCCAAACTCACCCCTGGTGTTGCCCCACCTTGCTATGAGGACAGCCCTGACCACAACAGAAGACTTTGAAGCAATCAACTTGGCTTACCCGGACGTGGAACCCCGACTTATGTACACTGACACAAAACTTGCCCGAGGCCGAAGAGAGGAATTGGTTACCCTCCTTTGCGAATATTGCAATGTATTGGCATTGAGTTACAATGAGATGCCTAGGTTAGACCCTACGTTGGTGACGCATCATCTCAATATTACTACCGGGTCCATCCCTGTCAGACAGCATCCGCGAAGCTTCCGCCCCGAGCTCGGAGTTGAAGATCAAGCAAGAGATAGAGCGACTTCTGTAGGCTGGCTTCATTGAACCTATTACTCATCCCATATGGTTGGCCAACGTCGTCCCCGTACAAAAGAAGAATGGCCAAGTCCACATTTGTATTGACTTTCGGGACTTGATCAAAGCATGCCCCAAAGATAAGTTCCCATTACCCAACATAGACATACTTACGGATGTCGCGGCTGGACACGAAACCTTGTCTTTCATGGATGGCTTTACCGGCTTCAACCAAATTTGGATGAATCCTGACGACTGTGCCAAGATTGCCTTCCGAACTACCATGGGCAACTTTTGTTAGAAAGTTATGCCGTTCGACCTCAAGAATGCGGGTGCTACCTATCAAAGGGCGATGATAGCTATCTTCCATGACATGATACACCGTACGTTGGAAAACTATGTCGATGATCTCATCATCAGGTCTAAGAAGGAAAGTGATCACTTCACTGACCTCTGAGCAGTCTTTGATCGTTGTCGCCAGTACAATATGAGGATGAATCCGCTGAAATGTGCCTTTGGATTCTCCTCTGACAAATTCCCTTGCTTCCTGGTCAGTCGACAGGGCATCGACGTTGACCCGACCAAGGCCTCCTCCATTCAAATGATCCGTCCTCCCAGAACACCAAACAGTTAAAGAGCTTCCTCGACACGGTTTCTTACCTTCGCCAATTTATTCTCGCACTGGCCAAGCTTATCATACAATTCCAACACTTGACACGCAAGAGCGTACCATGGAGTTGGGTTGCATCCCAACAGCAAGCCTTTAAGAAAATCAAGTCTGTCCTCATGTCACCGCAGACCATGGTAGTGCCATAGCGAGATATCTCATTCCTACTCTACTTGACCTCCACCCCCCAAGTCCTTCAGGGCTTTGCTTGCCCAAAAGGTGGATGGGATGGAACCTCCTGTTTATTATCTCAGTCAGATGATCAGGGGACCTGAGGCCAATTACTCCGAGATAAAAAAAAACTACCTAGCCTTGGTTTATGCCTCACAAAAATCCAGACATTATTTTTTGGCGCACCATATCATATTTGTCACTAAGGCTAATCCACTCCGGTACATGCTCACCGGTCCCGTCTTGTCTGGACGACTTACCCATTGGTTATTGCTCTTGGCCGAGTTCGACTTATCTATCAAGAACCCTACAGCTCTACGGAGTTAAGCACTCCCAAACCTCTTGGCCTTCTTCCCACGACAACAATACGAACCGACCTCGGATCAATTACATGGGAAGGAGACAGCCCTGATCATCAACAGCGATGAATTATGGGTGGTTGAGTTCGACGACTCAACCACCCGCAAAGGTCCTAATGGAGCACCTATCTGGTAAGGGGGTGCAGGCATAGTCCTTCAAAACTCAAATGGTGTTACCACCTCCCTTTCCTTCAAGCTTCTATTCTCACTGTGTCTAACAACGAAGCTGAGTATGGGCACTTGTCATTGGCCTCATGCTGGCTATCAATATGGGCGCTAAATCATTATGTGTGAAATGAGACTCAAACTTGATCATGAAGCAGGCTGACTGGGAGTTCGCAGTCAGGAGCCAGCCTTGGTACCTTATCGTGCCTTGGTGCAACACTTGGAAGGAAGACTTGGTCATGTCCAATATGAACATCATAATAGGTGCCACAACAAACATGCGGACAGCTTGGCCATGATTGCATCAAAGATAGAGGTTGATGGTGAGTAGCGAATGCTAACCATCATCAAGAGGACCGAACCATGCATAACTTTGAACTTAGTCCCGAAGAACACTACCACAGATGATTGGAGGCAGCCGATCATTGACCAACTTAAGGCACCATCCCTTACTCATGCCTCTACCCTCATGGACTTTTTGATGTTCAACTCCTTATTATCCATAAGGCAATGGTCAAGTTGAAGCCTCCAACAAGACTCTACTACGTGTGTTGTCACGAATGGTTCATGACGCAAGTGGGTCATAGTTCGAAAAGCTAAGTCTGGCACTTTGGGCTTATAGAACTTTTAGGCACACAGCAATGAAGGACAAGCCTTTTTCCCTCGTCTACGGGGATGAGTGTGTGGTACCAGTCGAGATCGCAGTCGCCTCAGCCCTACTCTCCTTAAGCAGTGGTCTCAGGGAGGAAGAAACCAGAATGACAGCCCTTGAGGGCCTTGAAGAAAAGAGAGCCAATGCCTTGCGACGAATGAAGAAGTATCATGAACAGCTCACGAAAGACTACAGGAAGACAGTCAAGCCATGATCATTTGTTAAAGGCGACCTTGTCCTCCAAGCCGCCAAGCACGTACATGCCAACATGTCAGCCCCCAAGTTCACACCAAATTGGGAAGTCCCATTCGAAATGCATACAGCCAAAGACAATGGCTCTTACCTCTTGCTCAACCCGGACGATGGACAAATCACGGCCCCTATCAACTGCTGCAACTTGAAGAAGTATTATGCATAACCGACTGCGGATTGTTCCCCCTAGCCCTACCCACCCAAGGCTTAAAACAATCGAACACATAGCATTTTTTGTATATGTACATATGTTTATAGACTTGTAACTTTTGCTAATCATTACAAGTTTTCACTTTACTCATGTAACGGCATTTTGGCCAAAATACTATCAACGAAAAAAAAATTCATTCACCTCAACTATTGTATGTAATGCACTCTTTTAGTTGCACCTTTGTTTACTAAGTAGCCTACTATGGGCGGGGAGGGGGAACACCAACAGGAAGCCAACACATGTCAGTCACACAAGTACAGCAAAAGTTAAACATCATTCCATAACAAACATAGGTACAAAAAAACCATATGACTGGAATATCAATATCAGCAAAATGTACAGAAGTCACAGGTTTGCGGGTCACTACAGACCTAATGTCTACTAAACAATGTAAAATACATGATATCCAATCTAAGGAAGCAAACAATGCACCAATAGGATTAGAAGTGTACGACTCTAATGTGTGTCGCTGCGTCTGTAAATCAGACCATCTACTATGCCAATCGGTACACTGGCTCTCTATCCCTGCCTGTCAAGCCTCCATCTCGGCCAGTCGTCTCTCTGCCTCTGCAAGCTGGATCCATCTCTCTGCCATCTCCCTGGTTACCTCTATCATCTCTTCATCAAGCACTCGCCTCTGACTCTGCAAAGCCACTTCCTGAGCCCCTATAAGGGTCAGTAGGACTATGGCCTTACCACTCTGACCCCTCGCTCTGATATAGTCTGCCAACCAATCCAACTGGAAGCCAAGAGATAAGAAAGGCGCGAGTTCCGATATAAACTGTGATATGACTTTTGAAGTCCAACTTGAGGTCGGCACTGCACCAAGAGTCACCAGCCAATCCACAATGTAGTGTACAACGCCTTCATGAATATTGTGCCATGCATAATAATAGTGCCAGCAAATGTCTACGGATGTCTCGCCCTGATCATCTTCAACCGACGGACTACTGAATCAGACAACCCAACACCCTCCCATGGTGCTCCGTCCACTTGCCCGACTGAAGACCCACCACTAGCATCACCAACCCCTATAGCTTTACCACCCACTGAGTCCACGCCAATGGCGGCAGAATGCATCTCCAAAAGAGCATCATCCGCATCCATGGCTAACCTCGATAATGTATCCAGCATAGGCTCCACAACAGACAGACTAGGTAATTCCTGCCGCAGCAACGGATCTCTAACCACTGAATGTGTAGTTGGCAACCCATCATGAGCTCATGTCGGAGCATCTGGTTCCCTACTGGTCTACCAATCATCCCCATCAAACATATGAGAGTCACCCATGTGCCCACAGAACAATGTCACGACCGCATCGACTAAGAAAGGCGACAGACTCAGACGACTGACTGGCTCCATAATATATGTTGCTGCCTACTCTACCGCCTCGGCTTCCCAAAGGTCTCACTATCCATAGGCTCAACCTCATCGTTTACCGCAGCATCTATCTCCTCTCCCTCATCCTCTACTGTAGTATCCATCTCCTCAGACTCATCAGCTGCCTTGACATCCAACTCCTCAACATCATCAATGACATTTGTATCCTCTGTCGTGTCGTCTGACTCTGCATCGCCATCATCATCAGCATTATCAGGCCCCTATGCATAGCAAAAAAAGGAAGAAGAACAAAAAGGATCTTAGCACAGAATTAAACAATAATAAGTAGTTATATAAAGAAAACAAAGAGTAATATTAACCTCAGAGTCAGACTCCTTCAACACCTCTCGCGGCCTCTTCGGCGTGAGTCTGCTAGCTACTGAAGAACCCGCGCCTGTCTGCTGTGTACTCGCCATCATCCCCACTCTCAAAGTCAAAATGGGACCTTTGCAAGCACCCGGCACCCTCGGCGTACCTGTTGGTACCGGCACATCTGATATATCAGTAAGTAATACCGACATGTCGGACTGCCTCGCGACCTATGCCGATATCAACCCCAACCCTCTGTCACATGAAAAGACGCAAAACTACTGCCTATTGGGCAGTACCTGCGATAGCCACTCTGACCATGTCATTTGCACTCGCTCACACCATCGCGCATACTGGACTGTCATTACTCCAATCGATAGCATCACAGGCCTCCTCCACTCCTCTGTTGGCAACGGCCACGCTCGTGCCTCCTCCAGTATAGTATATCGAAAGGCCATCTTCACATCCCAAGGACTAGTGTAGCCACATGAGGGTTCTGAATAATAACCAAGAGTCAAGAATAGACGGTCAGGACTATACCTCACCACATAGCACCGAGTCATCACTGGCTTACCGCCGTCATCAGTCATCACAGGAAGGCACCCTAAAAAGTAGGCCACTAGTAGAGACACCTTCATATCTCTCAGCTCAGCCCTTATGTGCAGCCGTATGCTGATGTCTAGCATATCTATCCATGGAGGGGTACCATATGAAGAGTGCATAGCTACATACGAATGGGCAATGCACTCGTCTCGCACATCAAATACCTCTGCTAACTGACACTCGGGCTTCTTCCAACCTGCCCAAGCATAGACGTGGCCACTGGCATATCAGATCGCTACCTCCCGACTCCTACCCGGGCACGTCGCTATGCCCTTCCGCAGTGACGTATGTGTCAAGGGATACCCCAGAGGTTGATACTCTATGTAAATCTTGAATTGATACCTCTGCAAGAACATCCAGTCCACATAGGTCGACACCAGATATCGCCCGTACGACCTCTGCACGTGGTTGGAAAACTGGTCCAAACGTGAGTAGAGTGTACCTAAATATATCGGAGCCAGCCCGATGTGACCACCCCTCGCCATCCACCTCGAGTGCGAACACCTTTGGGGCTACGCCATCCTCTAGTGTCCCCTCAAGTACAAACCTACAAGTATAGAAAATACAACACCTATTACGACCACCCCACCTTGTTCGGAACATAAAGCGCAATGCATGATAGTATATCTACACTAACTTCTTAAAGCACGAATATTTTATAAGTAAAGAATTCGACATACTACACATACATGAGCAATAGAGATACATCATGCAAGCAATGGAGAAAAAAAGACAATAGAAAGGCTTACCTCGATAAGAATATGGCAAGAAAGCCCGCTAGCTCATATCTCTTGTCCCTATAATAGGGACCCATGTGAAAATCAACCTCCGACACCAACTTATGCCCGAGTCGCACAGTCCCCGTACCGTAGAAGTGCTTGATCCACCCGCTATACGTGCCCTTCCGGTGGCTCTTCATCTTGGCCAGAAACCCCTGCAGTGCCTTGACGATCAATCGTTCCTGTACCGTCAACTTAGGTGCACAGGCATCCTCTGTCCCATGCATCGGCAACCTGATCAGCATCACCACATCCAGAAGTGTCGGCCCGATCTCATCAAACTTGGTAATGAAAGTATGAGTCTGGGAACTCCATCTAGAAAACAACAATATAAGCCAGTAATATCCCTCACTTTGATCAACCCCTTTGAAAGTTGCCTCCACAGCCGCCACAAGCCCCAGTGCCCCCAACCTCTCCTTTCAAACCGAATGCTCCAGCATGTAAGTGCACCAAAAATTTCACCCCACCGGCATCGCGTTGTGGCCCTTGAACATCACAGGCGACCACAGTATATCCTGTCGCTCTGCCAACAAGCCCGACACATACCTCGGCGACATCATCGGAGCAACCTCCCCACTTGGCCCATGAACATATGGCGATGGCACCATGGGACTGTCACCCATCGACGAAGCACTCCAAGGCCCTAGAAATGGATCAATAGCCACTCGCTAACCCAACTCTCTCCATAACTCCTCCAACGTGCAGCGGGGCACTGTTCCCTTCACCGTCAACAACACATTGATCCGACTCGGTGTTGGATAAAAACTCCTCGCTCAACCATCATCAAAACTCAAAGGCACCCCTGACATCTTGGTCGGTGCTGGCGCAACCTCGGCATCCCCAAACGCGTCACCTCGCACTGACCGTGATTGTCCAATCGCTCCACCCAAGTTCTCGCACTATGCTTCTTCCTTGTCTTTTTTGTGCTTCACCACCGTCATCCCTTGCACCCAACGAAACGGCATCACGCGGACCCCGATAACTTCGTGCCTCGGCCTGAGCCCCCGGGCAGCTTCGGCCTCGGCCCTTGGGGCGGCCTCGACCTCGGCCCGTCATGGCTCTCCCTCTCCCATTCCTTTCTTCTCATTTCCCCCTTCTCCCTCTCCCCTTCATTCCTCTCCCCCTTCCCCTCCTCTCTATTCCCTTCCCTTCCCCTCCCCTTTCCCCTTCCTCCCCTGCCAACGCCCCTCGTTGCCTCGGCCTCGGCCTTGGCCAGCCTTGGCATGGTGCCACTAGCCCCCTCTCCTCTTATCCTTTGTTGCATCCTTTGGCTTCTTGTGAAGTTCTCAACCTTACCATGGGTCTTCTTTTTCTCACTTTTCACTCTTCTCTTCTCACTTCTCTAATTTTCCCTCTCTCTCAAAGTCTTACAAGACTTGCCACCTACCACACTCAATTTAAATATCAAACTTCAAATTTTTCCCCCAAAAATCTCAACTCTTTTTCGAACGCGTTTCCTATTTCGCGCTAACATCCTTTTTTTTTTTGCACTATCATTTATGGAACGACATCACCAAATTTTTACGTCATCAATTTTGCCGCAACCCCATTTTTTGGTCAAATTTTCATGTTCGCGATACCTCTCTTTTTATGCTATCGCTAACGGAAATGCATGTCCCATTTTTTGCAGCTCTGCTTTTTCTTTCTCGCTGTTGCCGTTAACCTCTTTTTGCGCTACATTTTTTTTTCTTGGTAAAAAAAAAGAGACAATTCAAACAAAATTTTGCTCTTCAAATTTTTTGCTACTATCGCCTCCGTTAACAAAATTCTATCACGACGCGATATTTTCGAACAACAACGTTTGTGCGTGCGGCGCCCGCTCGAGTTGCCCCTCATCACACACCACACGGAGGGGGCTTAAGTACCCAACCCATTCTGGTCGCACCCAAAGACCCACTAGGGGTCCCATTTTGCACGACACGTCAATGCAGTCAACGGTCAATTTTTCAACGCATTGAACAGCTCAAAGTGCGCATGGCCAAGTCACGTGCGTTTTTTGCTTCGTACGCCTCATGCGAGACTTTGGCTCTAATTTTTTATGTTGGCGCGACTCACGATAGCACGGGCGTCATGCCGTGACCACCAAACCCCATTTAACCCAAAACATCTGCCGATGAAGCACCCGAGGACAAGGGTTTTGGCCTTGGCCTTCCCCATGGGGTAGGCCTCCGCCTCCCCCTAGGGGTAGGCCTCCGCCTCCCCCTAGGGGTTGGCCTTAGACCTTCCCCAAGTTTCCCATTCTTCTCGCGATGCCTATTTTCACACGTTTTTCCCTGCGCACGCTTCATACGCAACTTTGGTGCCTGTTCATTACGTTGACACAACTCACGGTAACATGCTCGTCGCACCTCAACTACCTAACTCGTTGCCGTTCATCAAAATACCCAAAACACCAACTGTCGGCTTGCACTAATGCCTACAAGACAGGGAGTAGCCTTGGCCTCTCCTTTAAGGGATGGCCTTGGCCTTGGCCTTCCCCCAAAAGTTGGCCTTCGGCCTCTCCTTCCACGCGCACGTTTTCTCATGGGGTCTTGCGTCTCCGTGATGCCCACCAGTGCTCGCACACCAACCTCGCAACGTCCATCACCGACAGCCCTGTACTCCTGAGGGACCCTTTACCGACGGCCGTGTACCCCCACTCCTAACTTACTTATTTCCAAAGATCGCATCCATCATTATTGTATAACATGCACACTTGGCATGCCCTATTTTTGGGACACTCGACGGGCGATATCTCCATAACGGTCATCACCGTGCCCGTGCACCACTTTCATAACATGTGCCCCAAGCACCAGGTATTGTATCACAACGGTCGTCGCCTCGCCCGTGCACCACTTCCATAACATGTGCCTCGATACTAGGTATTGTTTCGCGACTGTCATCGTCGCTCTAATGCGGCACAATAAATGTCTCATGCCATTGGCATTGCGCCCATGCACTACAATCATGTCTTGTGGTGTAGGCACCGCGCCCATGCTCCACAATCAATGTCTCATGCAGCTGGCATCGCGCCCATGCACCACAATCATGTCTCGTGTCATAGGCACCCCGAACATACACCACAATCATGTCTTGTGCCTTTGGCATCGCGCCCATGCGCCACAATCATGTTACATGCCTCTGAGCACCACACTCATTCACCATACCATGCGCCTCCGCCATGGACGTGGAACATGCTTCGACCCACTCTCTAGAGCGTGCAACATTTTAAGGGGCTCCGCTGGTAATGCTCCGACATGAGGACCCTTCGCAGCAGGATAGGCTCGTTACCATAAAGCTATCGTCACCTGGGGTGACTTGCATGACACTAGACACTAAGTTGCGACCATGTCCACTCACGCTATTGGTGATTATCGGCACCCCCAAGACAATGACCCTCGGATCACTCAGGGACGGGAACAGGTCTTTGGAGGGCATCGCACCTAGTCTGCCCGCAGTTGGTTACAGGGGCCTCCCCATACCCTGTCAGGTTCTTTACGCGTCTCTTGATGCACACTTGTGGGATTCAGTAAGGGCTTGGACCGGTGGCTAGGGCAACGAGCTTACTCTGATCATGCCGTCACAGTGTGGTCAGTCTTTTTAGACAGGTAGAACGACGTTGTGTTTGACAGGTAGCACGAATTTGGGAACCGGCAGTCCAATAGAGAACCAGTATTTTTGAACCCCCTGGTGACGTGTTACTCTCAAGGGACGACACGTGGCATTTGATGACATAAGCATACCTTTGCATATAAATCCTGGACTTTGGACCTCATTAATGGGAATTTTGCTCATTCTTTCAAATTCACTTTTCACTCTAGAAGTCAAGAGCTCTTGGATTCTAGAGAGAAATACAATTGGACTTAATCTTGGACATAGCATTAGACCGTAGCATTGGACCCTGACTCGGACCTGGACTTGGACTGTCGACTACCAGCCCTGTTCGTCTCAGCCTTGTCTCCACAGCACTGCCACTCCTCACGGCCTGTCTGGGAAGCCTTGCTCTTTGCCCTTACTCTACCCTCACTATCTCTCACTTTGTACATTTGGAAGCTGACTCGGATTGTAGCCTTTATTATAATTTTACGTAGGTACAAACCCACTCTCCTTGGCATTAATGGTATATATATAAGGATGGTTTTGGAAGCAATTGTCCAATAATTTCCTCTTCTTTTTCTTCTTTCACACGATAAAGAGAGAGATGGAAATCAAATTTCGACAAGTTTGTAGAGTTTTTTCGATAAGTCTTTTAGTCATTTTCTCTCCATTTATTCAACATTTTGTGGGAGTAACGGGACTGATGGTTGTGAGTCCAGCTTTCAGGAGCTGAAGCATAGACTAGTAACAGCACCAGTGTTAACATTATCATTAGGTTCAAAAGGGTTTGTAATCTATAGTGATGCCTCTAGGAGAAGACTTAGTTGTGTTTTGATGTAGTATAGGAAGGTCATTGCCTATACAAAGAGGCAGTTGAAGACTCAGGAGCGGAATTATCTGACCCACAATCTGGAGTTGCTAGCAATTATCTTTGCTTTGAAGCTATGGAGGCATTATTTGTACGGAGTAACTTGTGAAATCTACACGGACTCCAAAAGACTTAGAGGGGAGGTTAATATGAGGTAGAGCAGATGGTTAGAGCTTCTGAAGGATTATGATTACTCGATTGAATATCATCCTAGTAATGCCAATGCAGTGGCCGATACTCTTCGTAGGAAGAATACTGGGAACATAGTAGCATTAATTACGAGACAGACTCAGTTGTTGAAGGAGATAAGGCAATTGGATCTTAAAGTCTGGTGTCTGGGATATGGTGCAGTTTTAGCAGCTATGCATGTTCAGCCCATATTGGTTAGTGGGATTATGATGGCACAGGCGAGCGACCCTGAGTTTGCCTAAATTGTTGGAGGTAATGGAAGCCAAAAAAAATTAAACTGAGTTCTAGATTGATTAGGAGGGAGTATTATGGTTTGGCAATTGAGTTTTTCTGTGGATTTCTCCTTAGAAGGGAGTCATGCCCTTTGGGAAGAAGGGTAAGCTCAGCCCTAGTTATGTCAGTTTTTATGAGATTCTTGAAAGGATTGGATACGTAACTTATCGTCTGGCATTGTCTTAGATCTGGCTCATGTCAAATGTTTTTCATGTGTCAACTTTGAGGCAGTACATTCATGATCGACGCATGTGTTGCAGCACCGCCCCAATGATATTTAGATAGACTTGAATTATGAGAAGGTGCTAATGAAAAATATTAGACATGCATGATCAAGTTCATTGAGCTAAAGTGATACCATTGATAAAAGTTTTATGGAGGAATCATTCTGAAGAAGAGGCTACTTGGAAGCCAGAGGATACCATGCGTAACGCCTATCCTCAGTTGTTCGATCCTATAGGTATGTGAAATTTCGCGAATGAAATTTTTATAAGGTGGAGAGAATGTAACACCCTGTTAAAATTTTCAAGTACGTTAATTTATCATAAACAGTTGTTTTTGGACTTTTTCATAATATTAAAAAGTTTTGGGTAAACTTTGAAAATGTACCTAAAGTTTGGAGGGTTTTGTAATTTTCCTGTTTAGGGTGTATATACAGGGTCGTGATCCCTTAGCCTCGCAGGCAATTTAAATAAGTTACTAGCACGATCTGGTCGTCCATCCGTAGTGGATGCACAGACCAAATCTAACTTTTAAAAAAAACACACCATCCACTACACTATGTGGCGAACGGTAATTTTGACCAAAATACCTCAAAGGCATTATATGAGTCGGTCAAATTCACAGGCAAATAGGGGTGCAGTGTCATAATTTTACTGTCCGGGTTGTGACGTATACTTAATGAAAAATAGATCTGGCCTATCCATCCGCAATGAATGGAGGGCCAGATGGCACTGACAACTTACCTTAAGTTGCATGTGCAACCAACGAATCAGCTCATATATATATATATATATATATATATATATATATATATACATATACATGACTTTGTATAAAGGACTTCTTACTTTGATGGGTACGAAGGTAATTCCTCAAGTATGAAGGGCTTTGTAGTTGAGATGTAGAAAGCCATTGACAAACAATTTTTTCTAGAAAGAGAAGTCAACAATGCTACTGTTTACATAGAAAGAGCCATGGCAGTTTTTTTTTTATCTTTGGAAGCTCATAAGGCTCAAGTTCATACTAAGAAAATGTTTAGACAGTTTCAAGAGGTACTTCAAAAGTTGAACCAATATAGTATGACAAAGTTGCACGAGCACTGTACCAAAGATCTCAAAGTATATGCTTTGACAAATGTGAAAATTTTTCCAATTCGTGCTCTTCTTTGGTTCTAAAGAACCGAACACATTTCACCGTATCGCGTTGTTTGATGCTAAATTTTTTAATTACAAGTGTCAACTATTTGAGCATAAAGGTATACTTTGTCGACAAGCGCTAAAATTTTTAACGTAAAGAATGCTAGTTGTATTCCAAAGGAATACATCTTAGATCGGTAGACGAAGCAAGCCAACAGAATACATGGTCACATACTCTACGTGGCACATGTTACAGTTGATTTTGAGCAATCTGAGAAACAGCGATATAATCACCTTTGCAACACCATGAATGGTCTATCTTTGGATGCTGCGTCAACAATAAATGAGTACAAGTATCTAGTTGATCTTGCCGCAAGGGAGAAGGCCAATATGGCACAGTTTAGGTGGGAATACCAGATACTCGAGACACTCCACCCACTCGAATCATTCTGGTCGCTTGAGTCACTTGAGCTTGGGTCATTGGTTCACAGCCAAGTGTTGATGTTGGTAGTCTGCAAGGTAACAATAAAGATATTTTGGATCCGATTCTTTCTCAAACAAAAGGGCGAAAGCGAGTTACACGGATGAAGAGTCCGATTTAAGAGGCACCGAGTGACAAATGACTTCAAAAGTGTGCCTTATGTAGTAAAATGACTGATCATGACAAGAGAATCCACTATAAAGTGTTGGTATCAAACCCAACATTGTACATGATGAGAATGATGATAATGAAGAAGAGTGATAAAGTTAATGTGTAATTTGAACTTGTATTCAAAATCTTGTAATGTTCAATTTGAACTTTGATTGTTAAGTTTTATTGTGTAATTTGAGCTTTGGTTAATTGTAATTTGTAGTTTTTAATCACCTTTGTAATTTGTAATTTTCAATAAGGAAATAGATTTTCACTCAAAGCTACAAAAAGAGGCCAATAAGTGTGCAAAGAGAGGGCAAAATCTGAAAAAGAAGAAAAAATAGGCCTCTCTTACCACTTCTATTACTAGGGGTTAGTGGGCCAAAAATGCTGAGGGCATCTCCTAACTGCTTCAATAACAGTCAGGATATGCTGAGAGTGGTCCCTAACCGCTACACTAAGTAGCAGTCAGGGAACGCTCCCAGCATCTCTTGATCGCTACTAACAGAAGCGGTCAGGAGATGCGGAGAACATTCCCAGTCAAAAAACCCCCAAACCTGCTTCCCTATCCTTTTTATGCCAACCCCAACCTCCCAATTAGTGTGCCAAACCTCACAACAATTTAATCCAACGAATTCAATTCAATCCAATACAATTCAACCAACAATCATCACAAAGATTCAATCCAATACAATTCAACATTTCTCAAAAATAATCCAACAATTCATCTTAGAATCCAGTGATTATTAATACTAATCCAAAAATAGTAAATGACATGATTAATGGGGAAAGGACTATCATATATACAATATAATCCATCAAGGAAAAGACTTTATATAAACACAAACGTCAATTACATAAATAATAATAAGGAAGAACCCTAAGCTACACCCTTTTTAAGCTCCTAAGCTATCCTATGTCTTAACATTAAGGCATCCCTTCGAGACCAAGTCGTAGTGGTGAGATCTTCCAAACGAGCTAAGTAGTCTATGTAATTGGGCACATAAACACCACAATCATGACTGTTGTATTGCTTTGGCCGGTCTTGCACCATTTCGACCATCCAAGGATCCAACGTAGGGTTGCTCGTGATGGCCACCCCCAAATAGTGTCGTACAACTAGTAGAGGATAGTAGTCTGCAAAAACAGCATAGAAAACATCAAAAAACTTTCAAATATGACATAATGCAAAATTTACATTGAATTGTAGACTAACCACTATATTAATGTATTTTTTTGTACATCTCCTCCAGTAGCAATCCTGGATCATCTCCTTCAAGCTATCATAGATGTGGACCCATCTCGTCAAGAGATACACGACTGATAAAAAGAAGTGGCTACTATGTATATGAGGTATGAGTATCATGTTCGCCTCCACGCGTAACATTAATTATCAGTCCTCATCATGCCAAGCAAGTTTGGTGTAGGTATCCATGCACCCTTGTTCTTCCCTCTCATCTTTCTCTATTTCGTCAAATTACTCATGTTGTCTAGCAAGAGGTACATGAAGTATAAGGGATACATGTTGTCTTCACCTCACTCGAAGGATTATGTTGCCGCTCTCTAATCCGAAGCAGTTCCATGTAGGCATCCATAACAAAATTGTCAAGATCCGTCTCTGGAGCCAATGTCCTCACATCCTCATGACTTATGTAATACAAACCGAATTGTTTGGCAATAGGGAAGTCTGTTGTATCCTTCAACTTAGGCTTGAAATAATGCTTGTCAATCCAATCACACTTAGGCCCTATCAGAACCTTGCTCAGTTTTCCTTTGTCAGACTAGATTATTGGTTGCTCTTGAGGAGTTATTAGAGTCATGAGACTCTGGGGCTGAGAATCATATACATAAACTGACAACCAGAAGATGGCTCCCCTTGGTATCCCTTGTACGCATTACTGAAGTTTTGGACTTCGGTCTTATACCTTTCAATGGTCTTCTTGACATCATCAAGTGCACACTCAACAAACCAGTCAAACCTTTCCAAAGACTTGAATATGGAACTATCCTTCTCCTCCTATTCAAAATCACCGAGAAATTGTGCTTCCAGGCCAATAACCTGGGCCACATCGATGCAGAATCATCTTGCGAAAGGGGACGACCAAAGGGTAGTCTTTCATATGATCAAATCTCAAAGTCAAACATTGTCTGAAATTAGTAAAAAATCAAGTATGTATTGACATATTAAGAAAAAATATAAATACTCATACCTATAATAAAGATAAGCAGATGGTAATTGAGTTGGCACCCTTTCTCGTGAATTTATGCAGTGCTCGATACAAGTGCGCAAGTACAACTAAACCCATGAATACGACTGAACCTCATCAAAGTCATCCAAGAATATCATATACTTTGGATGCACTGTGTTTTTCAAATGCGACAAAAACAATATGGCTCCAACAACGTACAAAAAAAATGCCTTCGTATACGTGTATAAATCATGGCGAGTGTATTCATTTGGTAAACGGCCAAACTGCCGTCTCAGCCATGTAAGCCTGATGCCATTTGATGTCAAAGCTTCGCACAGAATTTCCAAAAAATATTGCCGCGCAAATGCAGCTGACCTACCCGAAGTAATGAGTTTGTCATAGTAATAAAGCCGACATTATCTAGTTTTATAGTCAATTCACTAGAATTAAAGTGAAACATGTTCGTCTTTCTCCTCCATCGCTCAACTAAATTGGATATATGGTACTCGTCGTTCAGAGTAAAATAAGGGAGGATAGGGAATAAACTAAGAGTGCGTTTGACACTCTTTTTTTTCCTCTTTTTTTTCAGTTTTGAAAATTGGAAAAAAAAAAGTGCGTTTGGTAACCATTTTTTTTCCTTCTCCAATTTAAAAAACCAGCTTTTAAACTGAAGAGTAAAAAAAAAACTCCAGAAACTGGTTTTTTTTTTCACTTTTGGTTTTTTTTTTTAGATCACCACCACCACCCTCCCATCGCCGGCAACCACCTCCGGCCACCGACAGCCACCTCTGGCCGGTCGGCAGCCACCTCCGGCCGCCGGTGACTGCCCGCAGCCACCGCCAGCCGCCGGCGACTGCCCGCAGCCACCGCCAGCCGCCGGCGACCACCTCCGGCAGCCGGCACCACCGCCGGCCGCCGACAACCACCGTCGGCAGCCACCGCCGGCCACCACCACCGTCGACCACCGCTACGCCCCACCACCGCAAACCACTCAAAAAAAAAAGTCAAAATAAAAAGGGTTACCAAACACCCAAAAAAAAAAAGGTTATCAAACACCCACTTGTTTTTGTAAAAAAAAAAAAATTAAGCTGCTCTTTAAAAACTGAAAACCAAAAAAAAAAAGTTTTGTCCAACCAACCCTAAACCTTGCTGACTTAAGATTTTTTTGCTCACCGTTGAGTTTCCAAGATTGTAAGTGATTCGTGTTTTGGATTGTTTCTAATACTCCTCTTCTTACACCTTCAAATACCTCCGTCACGACGTGGTCTTCACCGTTGTCAAGGACTGATCGATCGTGAGGCGCCGGATTAAACTCCATATCTCTAACAATGACATAAAATTTAAAGCCAACTTAGCATGCATACTAATATTAACTAAATATAAAAAAATAGTTAAGACAATTGAAGTTCAAATTCCAATCCTACAAAGCCCTAATTTTAAATCCTAGAAAAGTTCTAATTCTGAAACCCTATAAAAGCCTTAACTTTGAAACCCTAGAAACACCTTAATTTGAATCCCCAAACAATAATAATTTCTCAAAGCATAACAAATCCCTATGTCAAACCCTAATTTTGAAGCATCGAAAAGCCCTAATTTTAAAACCCTTCAAAAGCCCCAATTTTGAAACCCTAAAAAAACCCTAAGTTCTAATCCAAAAAAAGACCTAATTTTAAAACCTAAATTGAATCCATAGACAAACTTGTAATTTTGACCTATAAAGCCCTAATCCCGTACCCCTAATTGTAAAACCTAAAAAAGCCCTAATTTGAATCCCCAAAGAAATCCTAATTTGTATTTTCTAGAGAGGACATAATTGGAAACCTAAACTAAACATGAATTGCACCTAAACAAGCTACAATTCATGAATATAACATGGATCTATAGAAGAAAATTCGAAACACTTACCTTTTTCGAAGTGAATCTAGAGTGTCAAATTTCTCCACCGATCTCTTATGGTTCTTCCAACGTTCTTCTAACTACTATTCACCGATCTTCTAGCAGCCAATCTTTTAGGGGTGGAGGAGCTTGAAGGCAGTAAAAATGGTGGAGTGAAAAGAGGAGTGAATTGGGGAGGATGAAAGGGGAGAGAAGAAAGTAATAAAGAGAGAAAGAGAGAAAAAAATGAAGTGGGTATTAAAATTGCCCGTCTAACGGCTTCTAAGTGTAGTGGTTAGGGCGTTGGGATGCATGCCTAACAACTACACTTAGAAGCGGTTAACCGCAGGTAAGTGTAGCGGTTAGCCATTTTGAACGTCTTAGGGAGGCGCGAGGGGAATTTTGGGCCAAAACACTAACCATGGCTAGATGGGTGGTGAAAAAATAGCTATTTCTCCACCGGTAGATGTGGATCGACCTCCATATATATACAGATGGTTATGGGAGCAACCGTCCCACAATTTTCTCTCCTTTTTCTTTTGTCTCACTGTAGAAGAGAGAGAAAGAGAGATATAAATCAAATTTCAGCGAGTTACATAGAGTTTTTTGGTAAGTCTTCTAGTCCTGTTCTCTCCATTTATTCAATGTTTTATGGGAGTAAGGGGTTTGGATTGTGGTATCAGTGTGTGCATGAGAGAGGATGTGTGTGGTCAACACCAACTAGCTAATCAGACGCAAGACCCTCATCAGGCGAATTCCTTCTATATGGTAAGTCGTAGATGCATGTGTGTGTGCGTGTAGAGTTATGTTGTGTGAAAAAAGGGTAAGGGGAAGGAGGTACTGCCGTAAGGCACCTCTGTGTGTATCATGTTCGTTTAGTGTGTGTTTTTGTGATACCGTGAGGTTATTTATTGGTTGTTGTGTCGGATGTGCAAGGTGTGTGTGGGTTTTATGGCCGTGAAAGACGATGGCTACCGTGAAGGCAGTATAAGTGTAATCCAAGAAGACACAATCATGGTTGCAATGGTTGTATGCCTGTGAACATGTGTGTAGGGGCATGGAGAGGACTGTCGAAGACCCATGAGTTGGTGATCGTGTTTGTATGTGTGTGAGTGTGTGTAAAGGACAAGAAAAGAGGGCACTACCGAAAAGGAGTATATTTCTGTGTATTGTGTGAGTTTTGTGTCTGTTATGTGGGCTTATATGTGTGTATGTATTATGGGTTTTGGGTGTGTAGTGGGGGGGGGGAGGTGTGTGTTTTATTATTATGTATGAGTGCTTGTTTGTGTGCATGTGTATGTTTGTGTGAGACCAACGAGATGGCAACATGTGTGTGTGTGTGTGTGTGTTTGTGTGTGCGGGTCTATATGGTATGGTTGTGTGTTAGATAGGTTGGTGTGGCATCTTTACAACGTGTGCTGAATTGGATGTATTATGGCAGTGTTATAGAGAATGTAAAGAAGAAGATGAAGTGATTTTTGCGGGTTTGTGCAATTGGAGGTACCCTGTGCTACACAGGTGTATCACGGGTTCGCGTTATGTTCGGAGCATGTGCTGGATGGTGTACAGTGATCATTAGCATGTAAAATTTTACGGTAGGGTACCTTAGGCTATTTCTAAAATCCTTCGTTTTGAGTCATTAAAATCCATGATGAAAATAATATTAATGATTTTATAGTATAAAGAAGCCCGAGTTTAATGTTGATAATTTTTAGAGTTGATTTGATATCATTACCCATACCGCACTAGATTTAGTAACAATTATGCTATTTATCGGCTTTTAAGACATTTAAAGAAATTATTTTTCATTTAAAAATTAAGAAATTTTAACATTTTATTTCATATGCTATTTTAAGCCATAAAAATATTTTATGAGAATCAATATCAACTTTGGGTTATTGTTAAGCCTTGAGGAGTGTGTAGGATCTTTTAGCTAGCTAGGTTGGCCGTGTTTAGGGCCCATTCTAGTTGCCTTATTCTGGGATTAGAAGTGAGCATTGTTTGGATAGTTGATATTAGGTTTCTAGTATAGTAACAGATATTGTGGTCTGATAAATAATTTGCTGAATTTAGGTTAACTCAGAGGATTTTTATCGAGGTTGTTTATCTTTGCATAACTTGGATCGAGGTAAGAGTTTTATCTGAAACTCAATTTATCATAGTTGATTTCGTATATCTATTCTGATTTGTTTTCAAATTTCATTGAACTTCAAGTTTATGATTGTCATGAAAATATTTTGAATTGCCCTTGAAACCCTATCTTCAACCTTAAAGCCATTGTTTGAAAATCTCATTAATGCTCACATGTTTTGATGACTCGAGCATTATACAACATGTTGAGTTATGTGTCTTTCTTCTGATATTGACATGAGATAGTAAATTTGAGGAGTTATATTCTGTGGGTGTTATAAGGTTGGTTTGTTTTGTTTGAGTTGCAACTAGTACCTAAGTGGACTAGTTTTGTACATATGCATACATAGTCTGTATCTGTATCTGGGTCCTATCAGAGTGACTTTGATATTCTGTATAGCTCATGTTCAATATTATCTACTTATGTTTTAATGCATTTGAAATGTTTTGAAAGATCTACTGATATGAAGGATCGAGTTGATACTCTTGCCTTTATCTATATCAAAATATTGTTCTCTTGTTTATAAACATTTTTTTTTTCAAACTGTCATTTGACTTCATATATATACTCACTCGATTCGTTGTGTTTGGACTTTGATCGACTTTACTGGGCTCTCAAAAGTTCACTCTTGTTTAAATTCCCTTCTGAAGGTAATGATCACCAGTTGGTTGCTTGAGGATGAGTTTAGAGCCTGAGAGAGAAGTTGAATTACCTATGATTATTTTATTTGGTAGAACCTACGTGGGTAATCACTGTTTATCTCATTTGTAGTGAACTTAAGATTTTCATTTATGACCACTTAAGAAATTGAGACTTTGAACAAATTAGAAGCTCTGATATAAATGTTCAAAGTTGTTTGTTAAATAGAGGATGTTATGTCATTAAGTGATTGATCGAGCGAGTGAGTGAGTGTTTTTAACGCTCCGAAAGTTCGGGGTACTAATGTTCCGGATTTTCGGATCGTTACAGAAAGCATTAACCGTGCATTCTTTTTCAAGACCCAGAACTTTGTAGAAGAAGTCAATCCATCAAAGATTGTCTTCAAGCACAGTGGGTGTTCCTCTAATTGGGAAACTCCATTTCTTGGTTTTTGACGTTAGATCGATGCTTGTATCATGTAGTTGGGCAATCCAATACCTTTGTCGTTCTTTTTTGAGATTAAACTAGATTAGATCTGCTCCACATGATCAAATTTTGGCCCTTCAAGAATCAAAAATAGTTTCCAAAATTTTTCATCAAAAGAATTTGGTCAGGATTAGAATTATATTAGGATTAGACTTCTAATCCAACAAGAGTTTGAAACATTCAATTAGAAGAAGGTGCACTAAATTAGGTCCCTAAAGATATACAGACCAAGATTTACGTCACCTCCCCTAAGGTCGAACTACGATGTTTTTTATCAGAACCTGTCCAGTTGATTACATAGGCCATTTGACGCCGATGTTAAATTCAAACTAAACTTGGGTTTAGCATAGGCTTTATTTATATTTTCGGATAAAGCCATCAAAATCACATAGAAGCAAGTTACAGACCATTTACCCCAAAATCGAATCTTAGATTTCGTAGATCAGGACGCTTTAATTGGACATCTAGAGTATAATTTAAGATTTTCTTATTTTCCCTTGGTAAAATTTAATTAACCCTAAAATATGATTGCAACTCAAGAAGTTTGCCTTCTTGGTCTTTTAGAAGGCGGTTCGTCATAATCACCACCATCTCAAATTTTTTGGTTTAGAAAACGTTACTAGATAGAAAAAGTGACATAAATTTGAGGATTCATTTGGTTATGGGTTTGGTTTTGCAGATGACTTTGATTTATATTTTTGTTTTGCAATTTGAATCTGATTTATGGGTGGTGGTGTGGTAACGAATTCAAGAAAGTGTTTGATGGTGGGGTTGATCCGGCAGAGAAGTTATTGTAAGGAATGGGAAGTGGTGATGATGTATGGTTGCTGTGACGGTGACACAAGTGGAAGAAGAAGAACTGATGAGGGTCATTTTTTGTATTACGATCTTACCCTTTGAAGATTAAATGACTAAGAGCTCTCATTAGTTGTTGGACGCGTTGGGTAAAAATATTAGGTACTTCTTTAGCACATTTTTAAATATTAGGTACTCAAGCTGAATATGATATATAGTTTGGGGCATAAATTTGACATTAGCCCTAAGTTTTATTTTGCAATTAAGTTTCGAAACCCCCCCCCCCCCCCCCCAGGGTTTATTCATTGTCTTGCAATGTTTCAATAAATTGTGGAGGCAAACCTCATGATTTAACTGCTATTTAATAAATAAAAAAAGGTTTTTCGCCACATAACAATTACATACTCTACGTTGAAGAATGAAAAATGAAATGTCATTTGCTATAGTGCCTTGCTTGTTTTAGATGGCTTACATCTTTTGGTATCATCTTTATTGAATAAAACCGTCAAAAGGGTTTGAAATCTTTCCGAGAAAACAATGCGATAAAGCTAAAAATATCCCTCCAATCTACAAACGACACGTGGCAGTTATGACACGTAACCCATACTGGCTCATTACCGATATGGCATTTACCGTATCAATCACCGGGCAGAATCCTAAAGAGGCTCTGACTCTATCAGTTCAGATTGACATGAGATCCTCTAGGATCCTAATTAGATTCTGATTAGAGTTGGTCAAAGCTCAGTCCTACTAGGACTCCTCCTTCTACCACTATATAAAGGGGTCAAGCCCCTCAGGTAAAGACAAGTTCACACACATATACATTGTGTCTTTATTGCTTCTCAGAGTTCTACATTGTTAGCCATCTCTGACTTAAGCATCGCAGCGTTCCCCCGCCGAAACCCCACCCGGCGGTCACTCCGTGTTCTCTTTTGCAGGCCTGATTTCTGGTGTGGTTCCCGATCCAGTTTTTAGCTGCAATAGATTGGCGCCATCCGTGGGACCAATACAGGGAACATGGACAATCATTCTTCTTCCAATGACTCTTCGCATAGTCGTCCTCAAAACCGTCACGCCCGAACAAGTAGCTCTCATCGACTCAGTCGTGACCAGCGTTCAACACCTTCATGTCATCATGCCGGTTCTGCAGAAGACGCATACGTGAACGTAACCTCTACGACTCCCGAATCAGAAATCAAACCTCGAAGAAAGTGATCTCCAACGTCTACTTTGAAAAACGGGGACCTTCGTCATCGCCTAAACCGACAGCTATTCAAAACACCCCATGACGACCTCACGAAAGAGATCCACGAATTAAAAGATGTCATGAACACTCTTCAACAAAAACTCGACATGGCAGTGGCTCCGCCATCCATTCACCATTCTCATCTTGACCCCAGTGACCTTCGTCTTCGTCTCACCTCCAGATCAAGTTACGGCCGCAAATACCCATCAATGGCCGATCCGACTTACAATCCTAAAGAAAAGAGCAGAGATCACATAACCAGGAGTGGATCTTGTTATCAACGTGATCCATCAAGCGAAGACAGTACCAACTCCTCTCCCGAACTGGTCGCCAGAGCTAAGACCCCTCGAAGATCTACCCACAGGAAGAGGGCGCCTGAGTCTCGTTCCCAAGAATGGGACTCTTGGAAGGTGGTCCCTAGATATCATTCTCCAGAACGACCTCCCCCAAGGGATGAATCTGGATATCCATTGTTAGAGGCCATCCAGAAAGCAAAACTGCCTCCCAATTTTCGTATGCCTCAATGTGATCTCTACGACGGCACCGGAGATCCAGGAGAACATGTCTACCAGTTTGAAACAAACATGCTCCTCCTCCAGGTCTTAGACGTTGTCATGTACAGAGCCTTCCCCACCACTCTGAGGAAGGCTGCGCATGCATGGTTCAAATCTCTACAACCAAGATCCATCTACTCATTTGGCCAATTATCGGATCTCTTTCAGAAGCACTTTATAAGCAGTCGTTCCCGAAGGAAGAACTCGGCGAGTCTACTGAACATTGTGCAAGAGAAAAACGAGTCTTTGGCATGCTTTCTCGGACGATTCAACGCAACCACTTTGGAAATCGATAACTTGGACAAGTCCGTGAAGTATACTGCATTCCTCCGAGGCCTTCGACCCACATCCAAGTTCGCATTCTCTGTGAACAAAAGTCCTCCAGGTAACATGAAAGCCCTTCTCGAGAAGGCTAACAAATATATTCAAGCTGAAGAATACTTGGAGACACACAGAGAACGACGTGGAGAAGAAAAGGAAGAAAAAAAGAAACGATCTCAATAGGTAACTCTCCAGGAAGGAAAGTCAGCAAAGCGTTCTAAGCGTGATGAGCGGCGTCCGAAAGAGCCGTTCGCTTAGGAAAATCTAACACCTCTCAATGCAAAACCATCATAGATTCTTCACGAGATCAAAGACAACAAGGCTCTCCAGTGGCCGGACAAACTGAAATCTCTACTAGATAAAAGGAACAAAGACTTATGGTGTTACTTTCACAACGATCATGGCCACACAACTGATGATTGTGGGTCGCTTAAATGAGCAATTGAGGCCCTTATCAAGCTTGGCCAGTTGAGAAAGTTTGTAGCTCCTAGAGAAGGAAGAAAACAGACACCTCCAGCCATGAAAGAAAGAGAAGATCGGGAAGAAAATGCGGGTACAATCAACACTATATCTGGGGGATTAGCCGCATGAGGTTCATCAGGACGGGCTCGAAAAGCATACGCCAGAGAAGTATGCATAACGAGTCAACCCCCAAATAAGAAATCAAAGACGGTACCCGTAGCAGCAATCACCTATCCCGATGAAGATTCAAAGGATATAAAAACTCCTCATGATGATCCATTAGTCATCGCAATTAAAGCTGGGAACTTTGATGTAAAACGTGTCTTGATTGATAACGGAAGTTCTACAGAAATCTTATTTTTTGATGCATTCAAGAAGATGAACATTCCAACGGACCATCTACGAAAGATGGATACACTGTTGTATGGATTCTCCAATCATCCAGTTACAGCCGAAGGTATTATCGCACTCCCAGTTGCGATTGGCACACCTCCGGCACAAGCCAACGTCATGCTTGATTTTGTGGTGGTAAAGGTACCCTCAGCATACAACGCCATATTGGGGCCACCAGCACTCAATTAGTTACAAGCTGTAGTGTTAACTTATCACCTCAAGATGAAGTTCCCCACGGAACACGGGATTGGAGAGGCGAAAGGAGACCAGACTACAGCTCGTCAGTGCTACGTGACTTCATGCCGATCAAAGAATAAGGAAGCACTCATTATTGAAGACCTCCGGGAAGATATAAAGATGCAAAGGGGAGAACCAGTTGTAAATCTTATAAGCATCGAAGTACATCCTGAAGAAGAAAACAAAAGGGTTCGGATTGGTTCAAATCTTAAAGAAGACACCAAGCTCGAGCTGGTGAACCTAAGGAGTCTCTGAGCTGGTGAATCTAAGCAGCGATGGGAAAGTTATCTCCAAGCTGGGAAGGACCCCTATCGTGTTATAAAGGTGCTCAAACCGGGAGCCTATACACTGGGAACACTTCCGGAAAACCAATCCTTCGTACTTGGAATACTGAGAATTTGCAAAAATATTACGAGTAGCATCTTGCCTCAAGGCAAGACACTTCTTTTTCAGGGGGATAAGGGCCCAGACCTTATCAAAACCCCAATCTTTTAAAAATTATCTTTAGAAAGATAATTTCAAATAAATGGGTTGTTAAGCAATCCAATGTAAACTTTATCTTTTGCTCGAGCAATAAAGTTATTTTTCTCAACATTGTTATAATGTAAACTTGAACACTATGCCCGAACAGAGTGATAAGCTTAGCCAAAACATTCTGTCCGAACAGAGTGATGGCCGAACACTCTGCCCGAACCGAGAGTGATCAACTTCGCCAAAACATTCTGTCCGAACAGAGTGATGGCCGAACACTCTGCCCGAACAAAGTGATCAACTTCGCCAAAACATTCTGTCCGATGTGGCCGAACAGAGTGATGGCCGAACACACTCTGCCCGAACAGAGTGATTAATTTAGCCAAAACGTTTTGTCCGAACAGGGTGATGGCCGAACACTCTTGGGTTTTATAAAAATACAAGAGTAGGCCAAACGGATTAGCTATAGATCTAAATCCGTGAAGAAACAAAAGTTAATGGGGGCACCGTCACTCCACAAAAGCTTTTGCTTCTTCGAAATTTAGGCCGAGCGAGGGTGCTCGACTTCTTTGCCAACTCTTTAAGTGACGAATAAAGGGTTTGAGCCAAAGTAAAAATCAATAATACTGTGTGAATGGTAAAGACAAACCATGAGAAACACATAGTAAAGCATAACAGCATGAAATAAAAGATAAAGAGTTTTACAATAAGCCCTTGAACGGGCATCAAAATTCTCTGTCTGTATAAAGCAAAAAGCCTAGACACAAAGGCTAAAATCTAAGGCTCGGGGGCATCACCAGAAGGACCTTCTCCAGGAAGATGAGAAGCTGTGGCATCCCCTGCCTCTGAAGGCATAACAGTCTCTCCAGATGGAGACTCTATCGCAGGCAGAACAAAGTCACCCAAAGGGATGTCAGGAAAGCGCTCGGCAAACATCTCCTTGGCCTTCACAAAGCCAAGCTCATAAATCTCAAGGCCATCATCGGTCCCCTTCTTCAGCCACTCATCCCCAGCATTTCCATCCAAGAAGTCGTGGATGCCTTGGTCATGAGCCTTGGTCTCTCTGCTGCCTTCCTCTTGACTCGCTCTAGCCTCTTCTCCAGAGTCGCAATCTGAGCAAGATGATCTGCCTCTTGCTTGCTTAGCTCTTTAGCACGATTAGAAGCTTCTTGTGCCTCCTTAACAGCTTCCCTCTTCTGTTGAGCCTCATCTGCTGCCACCTGCCTCGCCATCTCAAAGCGAGAAAGCATCTCAGATCCACTAGCGTACATCTGGAATGAAGATTGGAACCATTAGCTAAATAAAAATTGAAAACAAAACAGAAACCTAGTTGAGACAAAGGACGTTACTGTATAGACGGCCTGGGCAAAGGAGCAAGCAAAGGTCTCGTGTGTCTGAGTTTGGAAGACCTCCTTGTCTCGAGGAAGAATCCCATAAAGAAGATGCTGCTCCGAGACCTGGCTATCCGGCATCCCAAGGTCATCGCGCCTAAGTGTCCACCTCGGTGGAAAGATAGGATCGTCATCAATGGACACTTGCTCTGGAGGAGGATGACTCTAGTCCTCTTAGGAACAGGGGGCAACTCCGCACTTGGCTGTATTCCTTGCGCTTCCCCTTAGCTTTCTGAAGAACGTCGAGAAAGCCTCCTTGTGGTGATTTTCCACTTCCGCTAGCCATTTCTGTAATGAAGAAAGAAATCAGTACGAGAATAAACATAGAAACCAAATTAAAATCAATAACTTCCATAAAGCACACCTAGAGGAACGGTCTCGGCAGATGTCACGCTAGGAATATCACGAGGAGGAGAAAGAATCAGAAGACCAGCTGGAATGGGCCTTGGAGGAATGATCTTCGCCCACTCCAATTGCTTCTCCGCAAGAGGCTCATTTATGCAAAGACCACCTCGAAGCTTAATATGGCTAAGTATATGCTTAGTCTGGTTGTTGGGAGTAGGCTTGCCAGGATTTTCGAAATCCTTACAGAAAGGATTCCAGTCTCTATCAAACGGAAGCTCCCCCTTATCCAGGCGGCCAACGAAGAAGTATCTAGAATGCCAACCTTTGTTGGACTTCGGGCCTCCCTTCAGAAGCCATTGCCTACTATGAATGTAATACCATCCCGGCAGTTGGCGACTCCTTTGACGAAATAGATTTCAAAGAACACTCTCAAAAAATCTGTTGCATCTGGTTTGTAGCCTGAAGTCTGGACCAAATATATAAGGCCGGCAAGCTTCCTCCAACCATTTGGAACAAGCTGCCCGGGAGCCATGCGATAATGCTCGAAGAAACGAAGAGCAAAAGGGTGAAGAGGAAGCCTATACCCAGACTTCACCTGCTCTTTGTAGACACCCGTTTCAAACTTTGTGCCGTAGTTAGCTGGTTCTTGCAAACCAAGGAGACGAGCATACCAACCTTCAGGAAGAGGATATTCCCAAATTAAATTCTGCAGATCTTCCGTAGACATCTTTCCTGACTTCTCGTCAGCAGTATACCAAGGTTTTGGATTAGCCTTATCATCAGCTTGATCCTTTACATCTCCTAAGGCATTTTTTCTAGACAAAGAATGCGAAGGTTGAGAAGATGAAGGTGGTAATGGTTGAAAAGTTGAAGGTTGGAATGGATGGGAAGTTGAAGGTAGTGGTAGTTATGGATTGGAAGTTTCAACTTCACTTCCTGAAGTTGGAACTCGTTCCGAACTCGAAGATGAACTGCTCTCTTCGGACGAGGAAACAGACGCTGAAGTTTCAGACATGTTTTCTACCCAAACTAGGAAACTATGAAAAACTTGAAGTGCTGAACAGAAAGAAGAAAGGAAAAAGACTTACTTGAAAAGTAGTGTGCTTCCAAAAATTTCGAGTGAAGGAAAAATGAAGTGAAAGTTCTCTTTTTATAGAGAAACCCCAAGTAACCGTTTCTGGGGAAATGCAACGGTTCATCTACCCCACACGTGTCACAAGCTGAAGAGTAGAGAAACTTGAAAATTTTCAATTCCCGCTCAAAGACATCAATGGAGAAGGAGACACGTGGAGGGAACCAAGAATTTAGCCGAACAGAATTCTTCCAGAGCAGAACCCCGTCCGAACACTCTGCCCGAGCATAGTGACAACGGTCGAGCAGAATTCTGGCCGAACAGAATCCCGTCCGAACACTCTGCCCGAGCAGAGTGACCACGGCCGAGCAGAATTCTGGCCGAACAGAATTTCGTCCGAACACTCTGCCGGAGAAGAATGACCACGGTCGAGCAGAATTCTGGCCGAACAGAATTTCGTCCGAACACTCTGCCCGAGCAGAGTGACAACGGGCGAGCAAAATTCTGTCTGAACAGAATTTTGTCCGAACACTCTGCCCGAGCAGAGTGACAACGGCCGAGCAGAATTCTATCCGAACAGAACCTCGTCTGAGCAGAATTCTGTCCGAACAGAACCTCGTCCGAACACTCTGCCCGAGCAGAGTGACAACGTCCGAGCAGAATTCTGTCCGAACAGAATCCCGTCTGAACAATCTGCCCTAGCAGAGTGACAACGGCTGAGCAGAATTCTGTCCGAACAGAATTTCGTCCAAACACTCTGCCCGAGCAGAGTGACAATGGCCGAGCAGAAATCTGTCCGAACAGAATTTCATCAGAACACTCTGCCCGAGCAGAGTGACAACGGTCGAGTAGAATTCTGTCCGAACAGAATCCTGTCCGAGCATAATTCTGTCCGAACAGAACCTCGTTCGAGCAGAACTCTACCCGAGCAGAACTAGGTCCGAGCAGAGCACTATTTGGATATTTGAAATGTCAGACAAATAGATTCAATTCTGCTTTTGGCATATTTCGCTATCACTAGTGGAAAAAGTGTGCTTCCACCCGCTTCATTAATGCTGGCAAAAGCAGGGGGCATATGATATAGCTAAAAATATCCCTCCAATCTACGGACGACACGTGGCAGTTATGACACGTAACCCATACGGGCTCATTACTGATATGGCATTTACCGTATCAATCACCAGGCAGAATCCTGAAGAGGCTCTGACTCTATCAGTTCAGATTGACATGAGATCCTCTAGGATCCTAATTAGATTCTGATTAGAGTTGGTCAAAGCCCAGTCCTACTAGGACTCTTCCTTCTACCACTATATAAAGGGGTCAAGCTCCTTAGGTAAAGACAAGTTCACACACATATACATTGTGTCTTTATTGCTTCTCAGAGTTCTATATTGTTAGCCATCTCTGACTTAAGCATCAAGCGTTCCCCCGCCGGAACCCCACCCGGCAGTCACTCCGTGTTCTCTTTTGCAGGCCTGATTTCTGGTGTGGTTCCCGATCCAGTTTTTAGCTGCAACACAATGCATCTTACTTGGGATAAAGCTAAAGAGTAATCTCATTTTCAAACATTTTCTCTTAACAGATTGTCTTATCAAATTGTGTTTATACTTAGCACTGATGAAGTTTCGATCTGATATGGATCTCCTTGTCGTATCGTTGTTATAAGTGTGAGATTTTTAGCATGCCCGTTAAATTATGGTTTGTGTATATGTGTGGCTTGTTTGTTCTGTATTTACATAGAGCATGCTTAATCTTTCCAATGTGATCTTTCAAGATGCTATCAAGCATGACATTGTGTCGAAATATTTTCAATTTTTGAAGTTTGAAAAAGGTTATAACGAGACTAAGGACTATTAGAGACATTGGCGATTATTGATATCGCCATGGGCTATAACCGTAATTTAGAAACCATAAAACTAATATACATATTTTCCATAATTTAGAAACCATAAAACTAATATACAAGGAAAATGGTGACCAAAGGAACGGTAACTTATTCACGGTGCTTCTTAAGGATCTTATATATTTTAAAGTGGCAATTTAAAAAAAATTGAATAATTGGTAGATTATTTGATACATGCTCTACAAAAATTGGACAATAGTTCAAGTTTATTTATTTGGTCATAGCACTTAATAGTTATGCCCCATGATCAAATACATTTGAATAGTAGGTGATATTTTAGCTGTTACTATCGTGATGAGTTTCATAGATTATAAATGTATTGTGTGACAAGTCAAAGTTAGGATATAAATAAGAGTTCATTACACTTAGGCCCCTGAGATTAGAGTGAGATTACATTCAAAGACAACGTTTGAAAAGGTAAGAGATCGTGAGTAAAAACTTTGAAAAGGTATCAGTCATATTCATTTGTCATTGACCCTTAAAACGGCGTGCTTTTTTGCTGATGTCGTAAAAATACATTCTTAAATATACTAATACTACTTTATACAGTATGTACAAAATTTATTGTAACGGAGCGTTAACAACTCACTCAATCAATTACCCTAAGACAGTAATACTCTCAAATTCAACCAATAATACCACTAATCTGTCATAACAACTCAGCCATCAATTAATGTACTGCACTCAGTGTACAGTAGTAAAAGATAAATTACTTGAAAACTGAATAATTAGCTAGAGAGGTTCACCCATGCAGGGGTTCTAATGATCAATACTAGCTTACTGCAATTCCTCTCGCTTGGCTCTAATCCATACTCAGACAACCTAATGCTGGTTATCACCTACAGAAAGGAAGTCAAACAGTAAGGTCCATCAAGGACTAAAACAATGCAATTCAAAAGCTCTCACATTTGAAGTCAAATAACACTTTTAAAAAAAACTTTTAATAAACACCTGAGCATCTCAATACAGATTTAGGAAAGAGTATCAACTTAATCAATTAAAATTAATAAACGGTTTTAATTATTTCATATATAATAAAACAGAACAGATAACATAGAACATGAGTAGTACAGATTAGTAAAGTTTTTCTGGCAGTGCTCAGATACACTCCACATACGCATATGTATATTAACTAGTCAATTTAGGTATTGGTTTCAACCCAAACAGAATAGACCATCCTTACAACTCCAACAGTACAGATCATTGATGACACATTTTGCGCGCTATTGATTTGCGTACTAAATTATATATGTAACAACGTTTATTATTTTCTATAATGGATTCATATTCCTGATTGGCTAAAGAGCCAACCGTTATTTACGTCAACGACAACCTCCGATTAAAGTAATAAAAATAACAAATCAAGATATATGAAAACTTTTATTTCTACATAAATGTTGAGACATCATGAAATAGACTTGAAATTTGCATGAGGGAAAAGAAAAATAAGAAATGAAGAGCAATTGACTAGTTCACCTTGACCCCATTTTTTCTTTGGGATGATTTCTTCCCCTTCTATCTATCCTTCCCTCTCTTGTTTCTTTTCCTCACTTTTCTTTATGTCCTTTCTCCTCTTTTCCTTTTCTGACTTCTCTCCTTTTGTTTTTTGTTTATCCCCCTTCTGCCGAGAGACCTCTCCCCTTTCATTTCCAACAGAAGATGGTCTTCCCTCCTTTTTGATAAGCCTTAGCTTCTCTTTTCATTTATTCCCTCCTTTTTGATAAGCCTTAGCTTCTCTTTTCATTTCTTTGGCTCCACATGATAAGCTTAGGCTCAAAGACTTTCCATGCTCCTCCAATCACAAGCCACTATTTCTTATATGTTTTTATCTCCAAAATATTCAAGTACTTCATTTGTAATGTACTTCTTATTTGAATAAGAATGGAATATATGTCTAAGTTCATATCAATCTCTTCCTTGAAGCATCTTCAAGAGTATTTTATAATGGAGCTATATCCATTAATTTCTAGGCTTTCTCTATTTTATTTTTTTGGTTAAAAGGCCAGCCATTAAAATTGGGCTAACTTTTATTTGGACTAAAGGAAGGCCTAGGTCTGTCAAAATTTTGATGCCAACAACTATCCTTATAACTCCTCAGATTTACGAACTCATGTCAATATTCAGAAGAAATTATTACAACTCAAAATGTTGTATCATTACTGAATCAATAAACCATATGAGCATTAAAAGAATTTCAAATGATCACTTTAAGGCTCAAGATAGGGTCTCATGGACAGTTTCAAAACATTTTAATGACAAAATTCAAGTTCTATAAAATATAGCAATTCAGAATAAAACATGCGAATTCAAATTTGATAAATTGGGTTACGGGTAGAATCCCTTACATTTAAATAAAAATTATAAAATCAGATTTTCAATGAAATATGTAAAATTTTTATAATAAAACATGAGTTCATAGCGATAAAATAGGATTCGGATGAAATTCCTTACCTCGGTTCGAAGCTAAGCTACACTCTCAACCGAAAGTCAGAGTTCTCAGAATGACCTAAGTTGGGCATTCTAATTCATGACAATTCCCACGAACGGCTGAAACTAGTCAGAAATAACCCTAACGTAACTCCAAAGTCTAACCACACCTCAAATTCATAATAAAAATATCATAAAATGCATTTATAGCTTAACACATTATCAAAAGTCAAATAAGAATTTTTGAATTAAAATAATTTCTTTGAATACAAGAAAAGCCCAAAAAATCCCATTAATAGTTTTATCTCAAATCAAAGTCTCATAATTTTAGTAATAACTTTAAAATACATAATAAAAATATAGAAACTAAAATAAGAATTTTAAAAACATCGAAAACATCATAAATTCATCCATTTTACTAAATCAATGCTATTCAAGTATTAGTACCAAATCAACTTCAAAATTTATAAAACTTAAATTGAGTCTTTTTTATACTGTAAAACCACTAGTGTGATTTTTTTTTCAGAATTTAATAAAAAATTTAATATTTAAAACAAATTTTAGAAAAACTGAATTTACAAAAATTATTAAAAATACTTAAGGATTCCAGAAAATATACGAAATTTACCAGTAATTATAATGTCCGTAGAAACTTTCTGTGAGGTTTTAACAATTTACGGCAATTGCACATATCCCACAGCCACGTGGTACCACTGTGCAGCACAGTGTACCACTCCCACTGCACAAACCCATTTCATCTTCTTCTTCTCCTCTTCTCAGCCCGATACCCAAAACACAACAACTCACTCAGCTCATGGTTTTTCTTTCCCCTTCCTTATACACTCTCATTTTCATACCCGCGCGCGCGCACACACACACTGTAACATCCCAGAATTTTCGGAACGTAAATTGTAACATCTCAAAATTTTCGGAACGTCAACACTTGCTCGAATCATTCACATACAGACAAAATTATCCTCATAATCCAATGAACAACCATTATCAGAGCAGCTAAACCCTAAAATAAATATAATACTCTCAGTGTACAATCATACTTGAAAACTAAATTTAAACCTGAATAATAAACTAGCAAACTTCACCCATGCAGGGGTTCTAAAGACCAATACGGCAACTAAATACTAATACCCACACTCTCTAAACCCAATCCTAAGTAATCTACTGGTGAACATTACCTGTAGAAAAGAAGTCAAACAACGGTGAGCTTTAGAGAGCTCAGTAAGGTCGCTCAAACGAAGGAACTATGAAATAATTCACAAATGCAATTCGATGTTGATTTTTTTCTTTCAAGAGTTTCAAAATAATTATAACTAGTTCGATCGGATATCAATATGACTTTTTGATACCATGCAAGGAATCACAGATGCTATTGAACATGAGCAATTTCAAAGTCACATAGGCAGTGCAGGGTAATCACTTAGCAAAGCCACGAAGGCGATGCTGACTGACACTGATAACTATATATGCATACTTACACTGGCTAGTCCATCAAGATACTAGCCCATACCGATACACCGGCTAGTCCATCAAAGTACTAGCCCATATTAATACACCGGCTAATCCATCAAGGTACTAGCCCACACTAATGCACACCACATCCTCCAGTGCACACCAACTCCTGCCAAAACACACCAATGCAGAATCTCGTGTCAATAAATAGAATGACAACAATTTAATAATACAACATGTTATTCAATGCTCGATAGACAATAATTAAAGAGCACTGGTAAGAGTTTCAATAAACATTTTTAAGGCTCAATGAAAGGTTTATAAAGCAAGCAATGCAACTTGTATCAACATAACAGAGTCCAAACGAATAGCGAAAACAATTCAGAGTAACATTATAAGAGGAGTTTGATTCGGATGAAAATCCCTTACCTTAGTCCGAAAATCCCTTACCTCAAACGAATAGCTAATCACTCGATTAACCAAAAATCAGAAGTCCTCTGAGTAACTTAAGTTGGGGCAACACAGACCAGAACGCTGTCTCAAATACGTTACAGTGAGATCAATACTAACTACTTGCACGGTGCTCATTCTTACTCTCAAAATAACTCAATCCGTAACGGTTCGCATAGACTGTCAACACGTTAGAAACCCTAACACAACCCCAAGACTTAACCACACCTCAAAATTCTCAATAAAAATTTCATAAATTAATTTTATAGTTTAAAATAGTATATAAGACCAAAATACAAAATATCTGAATTTTTGAATATTTTCACTTAAAACATAATTTCCTTAAATACTATAAAAGCCCAAAAATAGCCATTAATATTTCTAGGTCAAAATTAAATCCCATAATTTTTACAATAACTTAAATATATGTAATAAAAATATGGAAACTGAAATCGGGTCAAGAAAATCATTAAAATTATTATTAACAATTCATTTTGCCAAATAAATACGATACTAAAATCTTATCAAATCACATATGAAAGTTCTGAAATTTGAGCTGAAACATCTTTAAATCATAAGCAATACACAAAGATTTTTAGAATTAAATAATCATTTTAAATAGTTCAAACAGATTTTAGAAGTTTCAAACTTGCGCAAAATATAAAAAAACGATATCAGAAAATTCTGAAAAATTCTCAGAAATTCTAAAATAAAATTATCATCATGACTGGAAAAACGTTTGGCCGAAAAGTGGGTTACTATTCATCTCCCTCCAGATCCGGGCATAACCCTAATTTCTTGCTTTTCTCCTATCTTGCTTCACTTTTACTCATTTTTCTTACTCTATTTCCTTTCTCTACAAGTCTAATACATTCTATAACAACAATACATGATCCACAATCGAATTCACGGAGTTTTATGTAAAGAAAAACGTGTTTATATATATATATATAAATGATAATATATATATTATATATATATATTACCTTATGAAATTTTTCTGAACCACGATCTTCGATCCCCCAATTTTTTCTCTGATCTGATCTCTCTCTTCTCTTGCTTTCTTCCATCTACACTCTCTCTTCTCTTTGTAACTGAAATGATGCAAGGGAGGAAAAATAATTTGTGGGATTGGGGGGTTGCCGAATGGGTAACGGATGGGGGAAGTTGCTCACCAAATTCATTCAAGACCCAAAAATGGTATTTTACCTAAAACCCCCCAAACTTTTGACAATCTGCAAATTTCACCCAAAATTTTTTATATCTCTTAAAATATGCCCAAACCTATTTACTGTCAAATTATGAGATTTTTAGCGGGATATTACACACACACAGAGCATAGGACACACACCAAAAACATACACATACATCTATGCACACACATTACACCCACACAATACATACTCCTACACACAGTACACACACACGGCAACCCTTCCCCTTATCTTTGCACACACTCGAACACACAAACACATAAACCCACACAAACACACATTACAACCCTTTTCATAACCATTTCACACACACATTACACCCCACTACACAAACACATACACACAATCCTTCGCACAGCTCGCCCACAGAAGTTTACAAACATTACCCACTTATGCACGCATTACACCCATAGTCACACACAATATACACACATATGCTGCATCATTTCCCCCTCGCCCCTTTCATGCACACAACACAAACATGAATCTTTTGCCTACACATAGCCTCAAACACGGGTTTTTCATGCAATTGCACACACTCATGGCACCCACTTCACACCCTCCCTTTCACCACTTTGCACACACTGTTGCACACTACACACACCATACATTAAATAAGTGAAATTTCAAGAAAGATAATGGTTCGAAACTTACCAAAAATCAGACCAAACTTATCAGATTTCGGCACCAAGTTTTTGCCACTTAGTCCCCTCTCTCTCTCTCTCTCTCTCTCTCTCATTCTTTATTTCTCTCTTTTCCTCCTGCCGAGGCTCCCCTCCTTTTTGTATCTCTCTCTCAACTATAATCGAATGGGTATTAACCCGTTGCACGATTCACTCCTAATTCCTCTCCTATTTTCCCTTTCTAAAATTATCTTTTCCTAAAAAAAAGGTTAACTTAATTTTCTTTCTTATATTATCTGATAGTCCCCAACTAAATTCAAATTTTCAATTTACCCTTTTAACTATCATAATTTACGTATTGTATCCCCGTGTCAAAATTATCGCTAAAAGTTACCGATAAAATTCGGCCTTGGTAATCGTCACTAAAGACCTAAATCGGTTTACACTTATAACTTATGATTTTTAAAAATCTCGTTAAGGATCATAATATATAATGTTCACCAATTTGTCGCTAATGGCCCACTAAATGATTAGTTGGGATTTTTACCATAAATTCAACCTCAGATTTTTGGGTGGTACATATATACTCTACATATTTAAACCATAATTCCATTAAATTTTCTCTCTTGTCCCCCCCAGGCCCTTCAACCACCTTCTTCATCCTAGTAACCATGACCCAGAGCCCACCACTACTCTACCATCATCTATGCTATAAAAGCCTCGCCGTTATAACAACCTCCTCCGCCACCGCGACCATAACAAACAATGGCTAATAGAACTAGCGAAAGAAAGACCGAACACCTCGCAACCATTGTGCCATCACCTGCCATCGCTGCCTTTAGTGAAGACACTATTTGCCAGCCATCACCTGCCATCGCTCGAACTGACATCACTATAGCTAATTCAATCGTTGGTGGCTATGTACAGCAAAGCCAATGGTGGTTAGTGATTAGATACGATAGTGGTTACTGTGGGATGTGACAATAGTGCGGGTTGTGGGATTTGGCATTGGTGGGGGGTCATGTGGGATTCGGGGTTGGTGGAAGGTTGTGTGGGATGTAGCAGACATAGGGAAATGTAGTGGTTTTAGTTATTTGTAATGGTGCAGCGATGGTGGCCGGTCTATTGGTCTATGATGTGGGTGGCGATATTGGGATAGGGTTGAAGGGCAATGGTGTTTGGTTTAGATTATGGTTGATGCATGTGGATTATTTTGGCGGCTGGAGAATAATATTGTTGGTAATGGGTTTCTGTGCTGGTTAAAGGTAAGCATCAAGCCTTCCGAATCGATCAAACTGAACCATTCCTAACCAAACCATTCAAAAAAACTTAACGATTCGGTTTCACAATTCTCAAATCGACCTCGGTTCGATTCGGTTTGATTCGGTTCGGTTCAGGATTGATTTTTGAAATTGATCATAACCCAAAATGAACCGATCAATGGTATACTAATTTATTTTAATGACATTCATTGTTAACTTTCAAATGCATGGTACTAAGTAAAGCGAAGTAAACAAAATCCTAAAACTTAAAAGAAAACAATATAATGTGTGCACTTTTAACACAAAAGTCTAGTACTCAATATCTCTTATGCTGGCACAGCAAGGCAGATAAGGCATTGTCTTCCTTAAGTCTATTTTTCCCCATTAACTAATTACGTTACATGTATAATTACTCATTCTCTCTCGTACATCAATGACATAGGCATAATTGAGTTTTCTTTGTAATATAATTCTTATATTTTATGCTAATACGAGCAGATAGATATGAAATGTAACATGCTTATGTGCAATTTAGATGAAATACAACTTCAGTTTGAACAATATTTAGATAGAATAGTAGGTGTGCTAGGGGACAACTTTTTTGTATGATGGCAAAATGATCCAAATCGAAAAAACTGAATTGTCCAAACTAATGGTGTTTAATTCAGTTTGGTTCAAAGTTTTTGAATTAAGGGTTAATTGTTTAGTTTGCATTTTAACCTCCAAACTGAACTATGCTTAGCTCTAGTGCTGGTGCAGTAATGTGGTGGGTGGTAGGTGGGTGCACTATAAGAAAAAGAACCTTTGGCGATCAACTTTTAGCTACAGACATAATTCTGTCGCTAACTTTTACTGAAGGAATGTTTCATCGGTCAAAGTCCATCGCTAAAGGTTTTTGCCTCACAAAGTATTCCTTTTCTGTAAAAAGCTTTAGTGACGAACTTTTATTGACGGAACCTTACCAATGCAAAACCTAGCGCTTATCATATGTTCTGGATTTTTTTAAAAGCCCAGTGATGGATTATTACCAACAAACTTGTTCCATCGGGAAAAGTCTATTTTATAAAAAAAAAATTTATGACCTTTACTGTAGCCAAAATCCATCGCTAAAAGTCATTGAAAGCAAAAATCCTAATTTTTATTCCCTTTCTCCTTGCCGCTTCTCCTTTCTTGCTCTCTCTTCTCTCTCTCTCTCTCGGTATATCCTCCACCGAGCGCTCACTTCCCCACACTCGCTGCAGTACCCCTACCCGACCCTATTGCTCGCAGGCACAGCCATGACAACCCTGGGCAAGCACCACCAAAAACCCAGTTACGCTTCCACAACCCCGCCCTCTTCCGCACCACCACTGTCACTCACGCCACCACATTGTGCCCCCGTTACTTGAGATTCTACCACCGCCACACTGTGCACCACTGCTGCCATCCACCGGGCTCCACTGCTGCCTGTCGCCTACCAGCATTTTCTCTAGCTATTTGTACGTGAATTCATACTTAATAATAACGTGTTTGGATTTATGTTAGATTATGTTGATATTTAAAAATAATAATATATTGGAATTTGTGAATACATCATACTGAATTTGTTACATTTATGTTGCTTGTAGGTATACATGGAATTGTTGTTAGTTTGTTATTATTTAGTTTGCATGAGACTAGTGAGAGGGACAAAGTGATGCACACAATTTTAAATCCGGCTTTAAAATGATGGATAACATTTGAAGCGAATAAACTCATAAGAGGAGCATGATGTAACACAGTGAAGCATGAGGTAATACCAGCTTGGACATACGTTTAAATCAATTAACTCCTAAAATGACAAATTTAGAGCCATAAAAAATAATAACACAAAATAATGATCGACTAATATGACTAATTAAAAGCAGTGACAACATACTAAAAATCACAAACAACTAAACCTACATAAGAGGAGCATGATGTAACACTATGAGCATGAGGTAATACCAGCTTGGACATAATTTTAAATCAATTAACTCCTAAAATGACAAATTTAGAGCCATAAAAATAATAACACAGAATAATGATCGACTAATATGACTAATTAAAAGCAGTGACAACATACTAAAAATCACAAACAACTAAACTTACAACCTTGACAAATTAGAAGTTGCCATAAATCATAAAACCTAAACCATAGACCCTGAATCGTAAACCCTTAACCCTAAACTAAATCCTAAACTTTAAAATGGAACAATTAAACTATACCGTAAACCGTAAAGTAAACGATAACTATGAAACCTAATCTAAATCCTAACCCTCAACCCTAACCCTAAATACAATCATAAACTAAACCCTAAACTAAATAGCACTCCTACATCATTTTCCCAATAATAGAGTATCATCCACATACAAAATCATGAACACCATCATACTTCCTTTACATCACTCGTAAGCACAAGGTTCATCCGGGTTCTAATAAAGAACAAAAAGATTTGATTTCTTGATCAAAGCGGATGTTCCATGATCTAGATGCTTGCTTAAGTACAAATAGGCGTATGCAACTTACAAACTTTACCTTCCTGATCGTTCACTACTAAACTGTCACGCCCCAAATTTCACAGAGCGTTAATGACGAATAAACGGAATCAAAAAACCTTTAAATATCAAAAATCTCTCAAACGGTCATTCGGAGCATATATTAATAAATCCCATCTACTGATCACCTGAAAGGAAGAACAATAAGGGAATAGCCAAATGCCGAGTAAGGTCGCTCAAAGGACCAATAAAAAGAATGCAAAGATATCTGAGAAACGAGATTTTGGAGGCACAAAAGTTCAACTGAACAGACATAAAACCAAATTTCAAATGCTAAAATATATCTGAGTACTAGAGAGCCATTCAGAATGTGGTCACATGCATTATTACTGACATATGTGGCTCAGTTTAGAAAATAAGATCGCGATCTCTAACTCATCCCGCTAAGCTAGCTAACGTTCTAATCCACGTGGATAAGTCCGAAATAATAAAAATTCACATACACTGTGACATGGCTCATAGAGTTACCAATGATGTCTAATGCATGGATTAAAGGCCAAAGCAAAGATTTCTAGAGAACATTATCAAATAACGGACTTGTCAAACAATAAGTAGAGTTTTACGATGTAATGACAATCATTAATCGCAAAAATGAATGATATCAACATAGGATAATTTAAGGTCAAACAATCTGACAAAAATTGAATTCCACAAGTCATAGTATTGAGAAACATTAGAACTCAAGAGCTTCCCAAGCCTTCTCTTCTCTCTCTTTCTCTACCGCAAAGGAAAAAGCGACAGAGGACCCAAAAAGGCTAGAAAGGAAAATAAGTAAACTATTTATATGGAACAAAATTTAAATTTTCATTCGACTGAAAAAAAATTGTTTCATTCGACGGAATCTGACAGAAGTGAAAATGGTTTCTAATTCGAATGAAATGGTTTTCATTAGAATGAAAACTCTTCATTCAACTGAATCCAACAGTTGCAAAAATCGTTGACCAAAACTTGTTTGTTTCGACCAAAAAAATAGTTTCCATTTGATCAAAAGAATATTCATTCGAATGAAAAACTTTTCATTCCAATGAAATCTTCAGTCCTTACTTCCTCTCAATTAAAATACTTTTCATTCGAATCAAACCCCTTTTTCATTCGATTGAATCTTTCAGACACTCCGAAACATCACCACCTCTAGTTTGATTTGAATGAAACCATGTTTCATTCAACCAAAAATTTCAAAATTATTTTCAAACCATATTCTTACTATTAATAAAAGACCACAAACTTATTTAATTAAAATAATAATTTCACACAAGGAAAATAAAATTTTGGGGGTATTACATTCCCCCCCCCCCCCTCAAAGAATTCCGCCGTCCTCTGAATTTAAAACGTACCTTAAATGGCAAAAGGCTAAGGGTGCTTTTTGCCATAGCATACTCGAGTTCCCAACTGGCTTCCTCAATTTCGTGATGCCGCCATAAAATCATGACTAAAAGAACAACTTTCGTCCTTAACACCTGATCATGACGGTTAAGAATCTTGACCGATTGCTCTTCGTAAGAAAGGTCCTCCTGAACTAATAAAGGCTTGCATGACACAATGTGAGTCGGATCGTGAACATACTTCCTCATATTTGAAACATGGAAAATGTTATGAACATGTGAAAGCTCTGGTGGCAACGCAACTCTATAAGCCACCAGACCGATTCTCTCTAAAATCTCAAATGGCCAGACAAAACTAAGGCTAAGCTTACTTTTCTTACCGAAATGCATCACCCCCTTCCATGGTGAAACCCTCAGAAATACGTGATCACCCACCTCAAATTTGAGTTCGCGATGATGGTAAGATGTATAACTGCGCTGTTTGTCCTGAGCCGCTTTGAGACGTTCACGAATCAAATCAACTTTTTGAGTAGTCAACTGTACTAACTCCGGTCCTAATAATCGTCTCTCTCCTACTTCATCCCAGCATAGTGGCGTCCTACGCCTCTGCCTGTACAATGCCTCAAAGGGTGCCATCTTAATACTTGCATGATAGCTGTTATTATAGGCAAACTCAACTAAAGGTAAATGATTATGCCAACTATCACCAAGGTCTAGTGTGCAAGCCCTCAACATATCTTCTAACATCTGTATGGTTCATTCAGACTGTCCATCTGTCTGTGGGTGATAAGCAGTATTGAAATGGAGGTCAGTGCCCATAGAATTCTGAAAGCTTCTCTAAAATTTAGAAGTGAAATACGGATCTCGATCTGACACTATAGATAATGGTACACCATGCAACCTGACAATCTCATCAATATATAACTAACTTCGATAAAGGTGTTGTTGCTTAGATCGAAAGGAAATACGTGGCCTTAGTCAATCTATCAACAACAACCCAAATAGTGTCAAAACCCTTGACTGTCCTTGGTAGGCCTCCCACAAAATCAGTTGTTACATGTTTCCACTTCCACTGCTAAATCTCAAGTGGATGAAGTGGTCCGCTAGGCTTCTGATGCTCCGTCTTCACTCTTTGACAAACAAAACAATGGGAGACAAATTTTGCTATATCCGACTTCATGTCGCTCCACCAGAACTGTTCCTTAAGATCATGATACATCTTTGTTCCTCCTGGATGGATAGAGAAACTAGAACTATAAGCCTCTGATAGTAACTCTCTTATCAAGGACAAATTAGCTGGCACACAAAGTCTCTTACAGAACCAAACCACACCATGCTTGTTAATTCTGAACTCAGATTGCTTCCCATTGTTAATATTCTTAATGATGCGAGCTATACCTGAATCTCCATCTTGGCCTTCCTTGATCTTGCTGATCAAAGTAGGCTGTACCTTTAATGCTGCCATGTATTCTCCACCATCTTGCCATCTAATCTCAAGATCCAAATTCATCATATCCTCCAATAGTTGAGGTTGACAAGTGATCAGTGCTGCTAAGTTTTCATTACTTTCTTACTGAGTGCGTCAGCCATGACATTTGCCTTACCGGGGGTGATAATGAATCTTGCAGTCATAATCTTTCAAAAGCTCCAACCAACGCCTTCGTCTCATATTCAGCTCCTTCTGGGTAAAAATATACTTAAGACTTTTATGATCAGTGTAAATCTTGCAGGTCTCACCATACAAGTAATGTCTTCATATCTTCAAAGCAAAAATCACAGCTGCTAACTCAAGATCATGGGTGGGATAGTTCTGTTCATAGGGTTTAAGCTGTCTAGAATCATAAGCAATCACCTTACCATGTTGCATAAAACACAACCTAAGACTGCCTTTGAGGCATCGCTATAAATCACAAGACCTTCGGAACCGGATTGTAAGGTCAATACGGTGCAGACACGAACCTCTCTTTTAGTTCTTGGAAGCTAGCCTCACACTCCTCACTCCAAAAAGCTGGGTGTTCTTCTTAGTCAACTGAGCTAAAGGCACAACTATTTTCGAAAAGCCTTGTACAAATCAATGGTAGTAGCCTGCCAATCCCAAAAGCTTCACACTTCAGTAACAATGCTAAGTCTCTGCCAGTCAATCACAACTACAATCTTAGAGGGATCAACGACAATTTTATCCTTGGACACCACATGCCCCAGAAATGTAAACTGCTCAAGCCAAAACTTGTATTTCTTAAACTCTGCATACAATTTATTATCTTTGAAATTTTGTAGAATAATTTTTAAGTGCTCACTATGCTCCTCCTTCGACTTAGAGTACACCAAAATGTCGTCAATGAAAACAATAACGAATTGATCTAGATACGGTCTAAACACACGATTCATCAAGTCCATAAAAGCAACAAGGGCATTAGTCAACCCAAACGGCATCATTAAAAACTCATAATGACCATAACAAGTCTTAAACGTGGTCTTTGGCACATCCTCTGACCTGACTTTGAGCTGATAGTATCTAGAACGCAAATCTATCTTCGAGAAAACTTCGCTTCCTGAAGTTGGCCAAATAAATCATCAATAGAGGCAAAGGATATTTATTACAGATGGTGATCTTATTTAACTCTTGGTAGTGCAAAGTCTTAACGTACCATCCTTCTTCTTAACGAATAAGACATGAGCACCCTAAGGTGACACACTGGGGCGTATAAACCCCCTATCAAGTAACTCTTGAAGCTGTTCCTTTAACTCCTTCATCTCTGAAGATCTCTAAAGGCGCCATTCGATACGGAGCCTTGGAAATAGGTGCCGCACTAGGAGTCAAGTCAATCATGAATTCAACCTCACAATCGATAGGTTTTCCCTGCAACTCCTCGGGAAACACCTCAAGAAAATCGTGTACTATCGGTATGTCCGTTATTTCAAAACCTCCATGATTACTCATACCCCTTACGAAGCATACGGCGAGCCAAAATAGTTGAAATAATAGACAACCCACTAGGTTTTGAACCCCAAAACTGAAGCTCAGACAAATAAGATAAATAAAAATGGACTCGCTTCTCAAAGCAGTTAACTAAGACATGGTATGATGCCAACCAATCCATACCCCAAATTACATCAAAATCACGAATATTTAAAGGAACTAGGTCCCCAGGAAGGTCCCCATCACATATGCGGATCTTACAGTTCCTCAATACTGAATTAACTATCACAGACTCTCCAACTGGAGTACCAACAGACAACTCATAGTTAAGAGACTGAGGTTTAACCCCGAGGCGACGTGCAAACGAAAGAGAGACAAAAGAGTGTGGGCACCAGAGTCAAACAATACATGCGTATCAATTGAGTTATTATGAATCGTACCTGCCTCCTCATCCTTTGAACTTAATGCATCCTTAGCTGTCATGTTAACACCCTGCTGGTAACCTTAGGTTTCTGCCCTCCGGCTAACTGACTCATATTCTGTCTAGGTCCCGAAGCTGTACTCCCTGCGACTGAACCTTATGGGCCAGATTTCCCTGATGTTGAAATAGGACAATCTCTGATATGGTGACCCTTTTGGCCATACCTAAAACACGCTCCCGTATCATAATGGCAACTTTGACCGCCATACTGCTTGTTGCATCTCTGACAATAGGATCAAAACCTGTAGATAGAGACCTCTAAACAAAGTTCTGGCTAAAATTCCTACTCAAACTACCTTGGGCTTGACCCTGCCTCTGTCCTTGGTCCCTCTGACCCACCGTATTTGACGAAGATGTCTGCTCATTTCCATCACTTAGTGTCATGTGTGGCTAGTACAGTCTGGGCAGTCTTTTTTGCTTGCCTTGGCGTCTTCCCTCTCTCTAAAATTCGCAATGTCTACATACTAAATGTAGGTCTCAATTGGGACTGGAACAATGCGCTGTCTAATGCTAGACTTAAGACCCCAAGTGAACATCTGCACCCTATCCTTTTCATTAGCCACCAACTGCTTACCATAACGAGATAGTCGTGTAAACTTTACCTCATACTCGGCGACACTTTCATTTTCCTCTTGTCTCAGATTAAGAAAATCATGATACATCTGTTCTTTTACACTCCTAGAAAAATAGTGGTTCGAAGAACAAAACCTTGAACTGATCCCATGTCATCGCCTTACGTTGTTCCACCGTTTTACTAACCTCAATCATTTTCCACCAGTGGTCTGCGTCCCTATCTAGCTTATACACTGTGAGTTCTCTCTTTTTTGGGCCTAAACACCTTTTCAAGTTGAAAAATGCACTTCTCTGACACAATTGGATCATCGGTACCCCCAGAAGGTTCTACATTCTTCTTATCAAATTGCTCTAACAAGCTACGGGTTTGAGCCTGCCCGTGATTCGGATTCTATTGGGGGTTGGGTTGGTTCTGCTGATTTAGCTGAGCTTGCTGATTAGCCAGGAGTTGAGTCAGCTGAGCTTGCTAATTTGCCAGGAAGGTCAGAAGATCTGGTAGATTCTCGTTCCCTGTGACATTCCGATGCTCTGCATTTTGATTGCTGGTTGGCCTTTTATTACGAACGCTTGCCATCACTACAAGAGAAAACTAAGATCAGATGCTGACTAAGACATTAGACTTAATTATACCCATCCCACAATCTTAACTGATCTTAAACACGAGTCTATAGAATCTCAAACCTAAACTCTTATACCAACTCTGTCACGCCCCGAATTTCTCGGAGCGTTAATGACTAATAAACAGAATCAGAAAACCTTTAAATATCAAAAATCTCCCAAACAGTCATTCGGAGCATATACTAATAATTTCCAAAAGTATATCAATATCTGTCATAGTGGCCTAAAGAGTTTATACAATTCGAATTCCTCCAACATGGATTTTAAAAATAAAACCTAAGTAACATCAACTTGTCTTAATCATCACACTTATAATATCGGCACTAACTCTGAAATAAAGACAGCTAACTCTTGGTCACTTAGCTAGCCTCTTTATCCAAATCCCACCTACTGATCATCTGAAAGGAAGAAAAATAAGAGAATGAGCCAATGCTCAGTAAGGTCGCTCAAAGGACCAATCAAAAGAATGCAAAAATATCCGAGAGATGAGATTTCGGAGTCACAAAAGTTTAACTGAACAGACATAAAACCAAATTTCAAATGCTAAAATATATCTGAGTATGGAGACAGACACTAGAGAGCCATTCAGAATGTGGTCACATGCGTCATTACTGACATATAAGGCTCGGTTCACAAAGTAAGATCGCGATCTTTAACTCATCCCGCTGAGCTAGCGCACATTCCAATTCACGTGGGTAAGTCAGAAATAATAAGTCTCATACACTGTGACATGACTCATAGAGTTACTAATGATGTCTAATGCATGGATTAAAGACAAAAATAAAGATTTCAAGATAACGGTCTCAAATAACGGACTTGTCAAACAATAAGTAGAGTTTTACGAAGTAATGACATCATTAATCGTGGAAACGAATGGTATCAACATAGGCTAATTTAAGGTCAAGCAATCCAACGAAAATTGAATTCCACAAGTCATAGTATTGAGAAACATGTTACTCATATCGCAGCTCAAAACAAAAGCGGAAGAAGAATAACGTAACCCAGTTCGAAGAAATTGAGATTTTTCAAAAAGAAATAAGCACTTACATGAACGATCGGTCCATCGCTGATTCAAATTCTAAAAGTATACCCTTACCTTAATCAAGCTTTTAATAATATAAATCTTCAAGCACCACCTTAAAACTCCAGAGCTTCCCACGCCTTCTCTTCTCTCTCTTTCTCTACCACAAAGGAAAAAGCAACAGAGGACCCAAAAAGGCTAGAAAGGAAATAAGAAACTACTTATATGGAACAAAATTTAAGTTTTCATTCAACTGAAAAAAAATTATTTCATTCGACCGAATCTGACAGAAATGAAAATGGTTTCTAATTCAAATGAAAGGTTTTTTATTCAAATGAAAACGTTTCATTTGATTGAATCCGACAGTTGCAAAAATCATTTACCAAAACTTGTTTGTTTCGACCGAAAAACATTTTCCATTTGACCGAAAGAATATTCATTCGAATGAAATCTTCAGTCCTTACTTCCTCTCAGTTAAAATACTTTTCATTCGAATCAAACCCCTTTTTCATTCAATTGAATCTTTCATACACTCCAAAACATCACCACCTCTGGTTTGATTCGAATGAAACCACGTTTCATTCGACCGAAAATTTTCAGAATTATTTTCAAACCATTTTCTTACTATTAATAAAAAGACCACAAACTATTTATTTAAACTAATAATTCGACACAAGGAAAATAAAATTTTAGGGTATTACATAAACCGTCTAATTGCAGCATATGTAGGTTCTCTTCAAGACTTTCGTATAAGAAAACTTTCATCTAGGAAAGTTGTCTTGACTTTTATTTGCCAGATCTCGTGATCGAGATGAGCTGCAATCGCTAAGAGAATTCTGATAAACTTAACCATTGCTACTAGCGAAAAGGTTTCCTCATAGTTGATTCGTTCTTTGTGAGTAGACCCTTTCGCCACCAAGTGTGCTTTGAAGGTCTCTACCTTCCTGTCTACTAATCTCTCCTCTTCTAGATCCATGTGGACCCTAGGTTTTACTCCACGAGGTGTATCTACGAGTTCCCAGATGTGGCTGGAACACATTGCATTTCCTTATTTATAGCTTCAAGCCAAAGGTCCACGTGTATCTTAAAGGATCTACTGCGTCGACTTGTGGGACAGTCTCAAAAGACTCTTCCAAGAAAACTAGTCTTCAGGGGGGGATGCTAATTCTCCCACTACGAGATAGCTCTGGTGTACCAGATGTTTCAGGCTAGTGTTCTACGGTATTTCCTTCTGATTTTCTAATGAGATGTTGACCGATATGGAATTCATGGAACATTCTTTGAATCTGGGTTTATGTTCCCATCAGCTCTTACAAAATTATTGTACTCTTGGGTTTATGTTCCATCATATAGTCTTGTTCGAGAAAAACTGGATTCATGCTAACAAATACATTCTTTGAATCTGGATTGTAAAAGACAAACTCTTGTTTTTTTTTTTTTTTCCGAATACTCCACAAACATGCAAAATTCTGATCCTCAATCCATCTTTCTTAAATCCGTTTTTCCTTTTCGCACATGTGCAAGACAACCCCAAATATGAATATGATTTAATGTTGACCTTCGTCCCCGACCATAATTTTCTAAGGGTTAATGAAACAGATTCAGATGGTACAAGACTTAGAAGATATGAGCATATCCCTAAAAAGAAATAGGTAACTGGAGTAACTTAACATTGATCTACCATGTCTAAAAGAGTCATATTTTTTTTCTTTTCTGATACACCATTAGAGTGTCTGGTGCTGTCGATTAGGATGCATTCCCATTTTGTTGACAAGTAGCCTAAAAATGTTTTAAGAATATTCACCTCACCTATCAGACCTTAGGGCTTTGATACATTTACTTGTTTACTTCTCGACTTCTGCCGATACTTTTTGCTTTTATCAAATTCCTCAGACTTATGACACATTAGTAAATATAACGATACCTTGAATACTTATCCATAAAAGTTATTAAATATTCATACCCCCCCCCCCCCCCCTTCTGGCTTGAAGATTAATAGGACCACATACATAAGTATGGACCAATTCTAAAACATCCATGGCTCTACGTCCCTTTGTTATATGAGCGACTTTGGTCATTTTACCCTTTATACAGTGTTTATAACTCTAGAAAGTCTAAAGGACCACCTTTAACCAGTCTTTGAATTCTATTTAGATTAATATGACCAAGATGTAAGTGCCAGAAATATGTTTTATCGGTAGAAAAATATTTCTTTTATTTCAACCAAGACTATCAGTTACAATGTTATACAACGATGGAGCAATAGGATTAAGCGATAGTAAATTGTCAACCAATGGACAAGAACATACAAATTTATTATTAACTTTAGTAATCACGGAATCCTTGAAAGACACAATATACCCTTGTTTAGATAAACACGATCTTGAAATAAAAATTCTCTCGCAAGTTTGGTACATAAAGACAATTACTTAATTCCTATTGTTCTTGAAGACTAAATCAACTGCTCCCACTGCAACGGTTAAGACCAAGCCATCGCTACCCAAGTTCAGGGTGATCTCTTCTTTATTTAGTCTTTGGGCTTCATGGGACCCCTACAAGGAATTGCAAACATGATTAGTGCCTCCAGAATCCGCACACCAGTTACTGGTAGCTCCAACCATAATATATGCTTCAAGAGTAAGTAGTTCAATCACACCTGTTACGATGAGCTTTGGATTAGGGCAATCTCATTTTCAATGCCCCTTCTCTCCACATCTGAAGCATTTGCCTTTAGTGTAACCTCCAACATTAGCTTTTGCTTTCCCTATCCCACACCACTTGTTGGCGTGCCGGTATATTGTTTATTCTACTTTGGCTTCTTTTTCTTATTCTTGTTGTTGCCTTTCGGCTTAGAAGATCTTTCCTCAGCAACCTGAATACTACCTTCGACATTGAGAATGCCTTCCACAGCCTACAACTCTTGCATCAGTTGTAGGAGAGTAAATATATGTTTGTTCATGTTATAGTTCAGCCTGAACTGGTCAAGAGTTGGCGAGACTGATTCTAGTAGCATGTTGGCTTGGGGTTCCCGTCGATATCTCCACCAAAGATCTCAATGTTGTTAAGATGGCCTATCATCCTTACACTCTCTTACAGGAGTTACTGGAACCATTTTGGTGACATGATGGCCTTCATCGCTCTTTGTCTTACGATTAGATTTTTGTGGTCACACATCTCCTCCAGGTTAAGCATTATGTCAACGACAGTTTCCATCGCTTAATGTTGTGATTGAAATATATTACCTAGAGAAGCCAATATATAGCATCTAGCCATGTTATCAGACTTTGTCCATCTGGAAAAAGCCTGGACCTCTGCCCCTTGCACACCTTTAGGTGGTGATGAAGGTCTAGGAGTAGTGATTGCCCACTTGTGACTATCGGCAGTCGACACTATCATTAAACTCATCTTCCAGTAAACATAGTTGGTTCCATTCAGTTTATTTTCTTTAACTCGCCAATAACAATTTTTCCTCAAATAATTTAACACAAGACATTCCTTGGAGAACTATGCATTAAAATATTTGACAAGTATATAACCACCATCTAAAAAATTATGCATGTAATTACAAAAACAATACACCCTCCTAAAGGAGCACCCAAGGTTGGTGATGAGGTGCATGTAATTTATTACTATAAAATTATCATTAATTAAGAAGTTTAACATAGCAATTTCTTGGTTAGTACACCCTCTCAAGGAGAAGGAGAGCAAAACCAGAGAGAGAGAGAGAACTTCTCTAAGAGGTGTCCTGAATAGTATCTATGGTAGTAATCATTTTATGGTTCCTCGCTCCCTTTTTAGTTCAACTCCTATGTTTCCAAGACTTCCATTCAAGTATGGACTAACAAAGGAACTTGTGAGCTCTCTAATTCCAGCTCTAATAGGACTCAATTACAACTAATAACTCATAACCCAATTGTGTTACCAATTTACTAATAACTAATTGTACTAAATAATAATTATTACTAAAAGCTCTTGAAATTAGTAATTAAGTCAAAAACTTTATCAAATTACAGCTTTAACCATACTAATTGGTCAATATAACTTTTTTCCTGCATAGATATTCGTAATTACCATTAGGGCCTTGAACTACTGTGTTCCCTTAGTAATTACATTTTTGTTCATGTATCTCATGATAATAATTTCTATGACCATTAAATTTTACTAATAAATTAATCTTTTAATAACCGGTATAAAATACCTTATTAAAATACGTGTTCTTAATTCATAATGATAATTTTATGTATCACCCACCGTCAAACTATGTGCTTTGTGCTTTTGGCAATAAAAAGGTGAAATGGATGTCATGAGAAGTAATATCCTTACTCCTTGACACATAAACTCAGACTTTTCTTTTTGTAAAAATAAAAATAAGATTGTAGTTGTGCTCAGGAGCTCCCATGTAGAAGTGTTATTGTTATCATTTATCATGTAAAAGCTACCAACTTCAACTACTTTAACTTTAACACAATGCTCACTATTTTTCACAGAATTACAGCCCTTGCAACCACAATAATCTACACAGGCTACACAGCTCCATGCATTGAACAAATGGTGCACAGTTTTTCATATAATCATATATATATATATATATATATATATATATATATATATATATATATGGGGACCGATCCACACCCACCGGTGGAGAAATAACAATTTCTCCACCGAACCGCAGGTAAGAGCAGCGGTTGGCCACGTGGCGCAAAAAGGACGAAAAAGGTGTACGGCCACTGCATTAATGGCAAAAAAGGCACGAGAAATGGCACGAGAAATGGTGAGAAAATGGCGAGAGAGAGAAAAAGGACACCAACCGCATGCACAACCAGCGGTTGGCATTAATATGCCTGCTACATGCCGTCCCCCACCCCTGCCACGTGGCCCAACCCCATGGCCCCTGCCACGTGGCGTCCCCTCCCCCTGCCACGTGGCCCACCAGCATGGCCAACCGGCGGTATTGGCGATGGCCCTGCCACGTGGCATCCCCTCCCCCTGCCACGTGGCCCAACCGCTGGTGGTACCAGCGGTTGGTCTCCCGCCCCTGCCACGTGGCGTCCCCTCCCCCTGCCACGTGGCCCACCCGCGGTTGGTCTCCCTCCCTTGCCACGTGGCGTCCCCTCCCCCTGCCACGTGGCCCAACCGCTGGTACCACCCGCGGTTGGTCCCCTCTGCCACGTGGCGTCGCCTCCCCCTGCCACGTGGCCCAACCGCTCCTACAACCCGCGGTTGGTCCCTCCCTCTGCCACGTGGCGTCCCCTCCCCCTGCCACGTGGCCCAACCGCTGGTACCACCCGCGGTTGGTCCCCTCCCTCTGCCACGTGGCATCCCCTCCCCCTGCCACGTGGCCCAACCGCTCCTACAACCCGCGGTTGGTCCCCTCCCTCTGCCACGTGGCGTCCCCTCCCCTCATCCGCAGGGCCCAACCGCTCCTACAACCCGCGGTTGGTCCCTCTCCCCCTCCCCTGCCACGTGGCGCCCCCCCGCGTGATGCCCCACCTGGTGTCCTTCCCCACGATGCCACGTGTCGTCCTTCCCTCCCCCGTGATGCCCAACGTGGTGTCCTTCTGCCGAAAATTTATTTTTTGCAGCAGCCTTTGACCGCATAAACACCCACCCTTCCTCACTTTTTCTGTCTTTTTTCTTCTCTCTTCCTCGCTTCTCTCTTTATAATCCCCTCCCCCGAACCCTTCTTCTGCATCTTTTACCAACTTCCTTCGTACTTCATATCTCACCTACATAATCTCCATAACAATACAAATCAAAAAATTTTACGCTAGAAGATCGGTGGATAACTGCTAGAAGATCGGTAGTTTTTTCTTTAAATACATCAAGTCACAACAAGTAAGTATTTTGAATTTCCTTATAATTCAATGTTAGGTTTATACAAATCAGCGTATTACATTTATAGATTCCAAAACAGCGATTTTTTAGGGTGCCAAATATAGACAGTTTTTCACGAATTTATAAAAAATAGCTAGAGCTAGATTTTGCCAAAATGCAAAAAAGAGACCCTAGTTATTCTTAACGGATCTGTCTCAGGTAAAAATTTCAGATTTTTCCAAAGACTGAAAAGGGGTTAACTGATACGGGGAACCTTGTAACTCTACAGTGTATTTTAAAATATCAAGCTAGCGCGATTTCGCGCGAAACTTTTATGAGAATCCTAGGATGTTGGGAAGTTCCATTCCCCAGGAATTCGGGCCATTCCGAAGCCGTTACCTATTTTTTTGGCCGAACGGCCCTTTAAGCGCTTGATCCGGACACCGGTTAGCGATTTTTGGGCGAAACCTCCGTAAAATACTTTTTATGTCAAGAATGAATTCAGGAAGCCTCAAGTAGCATTTCGAAGCACTTTTGATATTTTTTTATGCCAGGGGGCATTTCGGTAATTTGCCGCCCCGAGAGGGGTATTTCGGTAATTTTACAGTGCTAAGTTTTTTGACGGACTTTTTAGTCCAGAAATATAATTACAAAACCTGAAATGTTGTTTTGAAGCTGACGTGGCGCGCGTAGGGGTGTTTTGGTAATTTTCCCGCGCCAAGGGGTGTTTTGGTAATTTTCCCGTGCCAAGTTTTTCAAACGACTTTTTAGTCCAGAAATGTAAGTAAACCACCTGAAATGTTGTTTTGAAGCTAGTTCGGGGGCGTTGGGGTGATAGTGAACGCTCAGGGGCGTTGGGGTGCTATCATGATACATCAATCCTATACGATGACGATGACCACGTCGCGAGGCACGTATTTGACGGTGTCGATAGGGGTGTTTTGGAAACAATTCAAAACACAAGGCACCTTGAAGAGTGGGTACTAAACGAGGAACAAATACAGCTATTGCACCGTCAAAATTTAACCCTGTTCACCGATCCCGGGAAATGGTCTCGACACGACGATTGCCTTATATCCGCTCTAGTTGAACGATGGAGGAGCGAGACGAACTCATTTCACTTTCGGTTTGGTGAAATGACTGTTACGTTAGAGGACGTCGGATTTATACTTGGAATCCCATGTCACGGCAGACCCGTTACTTTGAACGTGCCATCTGCATCCATAGCGAATATGGCTATGCAGTATTTTCCGGGAATTCTAAGGGCAGCGCGTACAACAAACGGCGTCAAGCTTATCGACCATTTGTCAAATATGATTAGCCATATTTTCTATGCATGTTTTTTAGGTTGACCAGGGCATTGAGGTGTTCAAGCAGCTGGAGTCGTTTGACTGGTTTGTCGCGCAGGCTCCTGACAATCTTAGAGGTCCATTGAGAAGTACAAGACTGAAGTTCGAAACTTTAGTCTTGCGTACCGGGGTTACGAAGGGGAGCCGTCTAGTCGCCCTCGTCCTGAAGCGTACGACTATCAGCCCCAGAGTCAGGTGTGGGAGTCGTCCGGTCGCCCTCTTCCTGACGCGTACAACTATCAGCCCCAGAGTCAGGTGTGGGAGCCGTCTGGTCGCCCTCCTCCTGACGCGTACGACTATCAGCCCCAGAGTCAGGTATGGGAGCCATATAGTCGCTTGCCTCCAAACGCATACGACTCTCAGTGCCAGAGTCAGCTTCCCCAAGTAGGAATCCAGGCCTCGCGCCCAAGCTTTCAGTCGGACAAAGGACAAGCGACGAAGCCATTGAGGTCGGACAAGATGGCTTGGATCGACCGGCACTACTTCGGGCATGAGCCTGTCAATTCAGCAGACTTTCCCCTTGCGACATTCCTAGGTCATGAGGATATCAGAACGTTGGCGCCGGAGACAGATCTTTCAAATTTTGTCATGAACGCTTACATAGAACTGCTCCGGATTAGAGAGCAACGTTTTAACCGTTCTGAATATCTGAAGCTTAACATGTATCCCACTCATTTTGTGGAATTAACGGTGAGAGAATTCACAGAATGGAGGCGAGGGGGCGGCAGGAGTAAGTGGAAACCAGGTCGAAACGTGTTAGGCATGATGAACGCAGACTATCAATGTCCCGCTGCTGATGCGAACCTTATCATGATACCCTGTCATCATGCAAACCACTGGTTCCTATTACTTCTCCATCCAGCGTTCAGAACGGTTCACATATACGATAGCCTAAGGGAGGACGAGCCTGGACAGCTGCTGGCACAGATGTACAACGAGTACATCACTTTAGTGGTTAGTATTTATTTTTTGACCTTGGCTCATAGTATATTGTTCTTGTCTCATAGGCTTGATTCTCGTTTTTATTGTTGGATGCAGACTACTGTCCTCTCGCTAGCATGCGGACGGCCACAGGGTGACCCTTGGACGGTCGTGATGATAAAGGACCGACCAAAGCAATATAACGGTCACGATTGCGGGATTTACGTCCTCAAGTACATGGACTACATTGCTCGCTCGGAAGTGCTCAAACACTCCTCGTGGACTAGGAAGGATGCCTTGACGTTTAGGTATAGGATAGCCTGGGAGCTGAAAAAGAATGAAGCTAGACGCCTTCATTACCATTATCCTGACGTGCGTGGCTAGCTGCTGTGATGTTACAAAAAACTGTACCAAAAAGAAATGTACATAATTTTTCGCATGCTATGAATTTGGCGCTAAAATGTGCGCGAATATACCTTTCATATGACGTCATTCGAAAAAAAGTGACAAAAAAAATTACAACTTTTTTCGGAAGCTATCAAATGGGGCCTAAAGTGTGCCCGAATAGGCCCTTCCTAGGAAAACTCAAAAATTAATGTGTCTCGTTTTTCGCCGAAAGTCTTACAAATGGGCTAACTAGCGTGCCTGAAGTGCAATGAGCGAAAAAAAGTGACAAAAAAAATTACAACTTTTTTCGGAAGCTATCAAATGGGGCCTAAAGTGTGCCCGAAAACGGAGTTACCAAAACTATCAATAATCCACAAACCAAATCACAAATTAAAGATTGCACAAACCAAATCACAAATTTAAACATTATAAAAGTTCAATTTATACAACTGAAACATTAACCCTAACACTCTTCCTCATCATCGTCCTCCTCGACCATACTGCCAGGTTCGATACCTAACACTTTATAATGGTTTCTCTTGTCATGATCAGTCATCTTATTACACAACGCACACTTTCGTAATTTTTTTTGACCCGTTGCTTCTTCAATCGGATTCTTCATGCGTATTGCTCGTTTTCGCCCTTTTGTTTGAGAAATAATTGGATCAAAAATGTCGTCCTCCTCACCTTGTAGGTCAGTGCCGTCAATGACTGGCTGTTTGGCTCGATTGAATCTACCGCCTGGAGTTGTCCGAGTAGTCGGAGTGTCCACAGTTTCTGGTAATGCCATCCTAAACTGTGCATGCTTAGCCTTATCCCGTGCGGCTGCTTCAACTTGATACCTGTACCCATCAAATGTCGACGCTGCATCCATTGATAAACCGTGCATGATGTTACAAAGGTGATTATATCGCAGCGTCTCAGATTGCTCGAAATCAACTGAAACATTGGGCACGTAAGGAATGTGACCGTGGACTCTGTTGGCTTCCTTCGTCCACCGTTCCAAGATATACGGTGGAGGGATTTCACTAGCATTCTTGGCGCTCAAAACCCTCAACGCGTGTCGACAAAGTATACCTTTATGCTCAAACAGTTGACAGTTGCAATTAACCAACCCGGTGTCCTTACAAACTGCTACGGTAAAATGTCGTCTGGTCCTCGGAGCCGACGAAGAGCACGGATTGGCGAAGTTCGTCACATTTGTCAAAGCATAAACCTTGATATCTCTGGTGGAATACTCGTGCAACTTTGTCATGCCATATTGATTCGACTTTAGTAGTTCCTCTTGAAACTGTCGAAACATTTCCTTGGTATAGACTTGAGCCGCATGAGCCTCTAAAGGTGAATAAAGTAGTATAGCTCTTTCTTTGCAAACTGTAGCCGCGTCGGCTTCTCTCTCACGGTACAATTGCCTGTCAACGGCTTTCTGCATCTCTAGTACGAACTCCGCTATACTTGAAGACTGGCCTACGTACCCATCAAAGAATGAATTCATAGCTTCGCTTCTCGAGGTCGTAGTCATTCCGGCTGCAAAAAACTTCTTGGTGTAGGCACCGACCCACTGTGTCTTGATCTCATACAACGATTGTAACCATTCGTGATTGTGCAAATAGTAAGTATCCATTAACGTGGCCCACCTCTCCTCGAACACGTCTACCGTCAACGATTTCTTCACACATGTATTAAAGTCAGTCTTGAATGACGGATGGTTTGCATATACATGGTGAAGCCGTTCGGGATATTTGTTGCTTATGTGCCATGTGCACAGGCCATGGT